>JARJLE010000107.1:0-290352 GCA_029289555.1 Mycena latifolia | reverse complement strand
ACTGCTATAAAAACTTGGACATATATATAATGTATTCTCATGATATTCACTCCCTCTCCATGTAATTTTGATTGATAAAAGAATGTGTCCGAATACAGAAACTGAAGTCGTACGGCCTAATTAGGTTACTTGCCAAACACTGCACAGGACAATAGCTAATAAGAGGGAGGTCTAATGCTGAGAACAGCATGATTAAAAACCTTCCTTCTAGTCACACAATAAATTTCAGACCTCCAAGAGGGAGCCCCCTGGTTTGCGAGCTAGATCTATTAAATGTCTCGGGTGAAGTGACCCTAACCAGAAAGGGGCGCACTCCAAGATAAGGACAGCTGTTCACTCCGTATGAAACTAGTTCAGAAACTCCTCACAGCCTCCCCTACTCAGGTGAGAAGTCTCAAATAAATCCACGAGACCCCCCGTTCAGTTCATCCAGATCCGTGCACACATCAACAAAAGGGCAAGGAATCCACCCAATGGTGGATTTGTCACAATATTTTCTAGTGCCCGAAACAGCTAGAGAAAGCTATTTTAGCAACTTTCTGGCGCAAAAAAGTTCTGGAATATGAGGAATCGGAGGTGTGGACTGCAAAAAGCCAGCCAACGCGTATCGTCACGCGTTTGTCACGCGTTTGTCACACTGTGACTGAGCGCGTCGACACTTTAAATGTCCATTCAAGGGAGGTTTTGCGCGTTACAATGAGAATATTAAATAACATAATAGCTATAGTGTACCACAAACAGCTATAATCTGCTCAATACGAGCTGTAAGGTCTAAATTTTCCTGCTCGATGGCACGAGTTTCGGATTGAAGAGCTCGCAACTCATATAAATCAGACTCTGAAGTCGCCTGCGTCTGCCGAATGGTCTTCACAAGCCATGTCTCGAACTCAGTCAACTGAGAGAGAGTGCTGGCAGTCAAAGGCTCGCACTGGGTGACATTACCCGAGGTAGATGGACCGCCGGTCATTGCAGCAGGATCTTCGGGGAGATCAGGCTCCATCTTAATGTCAAGAACATGTCGCTCCTGAAGAGGGACAGGTTCGGGGACTTTATGGATGAGGAGAGTGTAAGAAAAAGGTCGTGAATATAAAGAATGCGGTGACGCACTATGATATGGACTCTGTGTTACATTGTCCATCGGTTTGTCCACAGGGGCTTGAAAGCTAAAAGCGGGAATGGGCTCATTCCAGTCCATACGCTGATGCTCCCACAACGATTTGCGGCGAACCATGCCATAACTGTTAACCTCGAAGCCGCGCTTAATCTGAGGATATCCACTGGCAACGAGCGGCGGTGAAGATGGAGGAGAAGAGGGAGGAGATGGTGAGGGGGAGTACATCTCTGCACCAGATTGAGCAGAATATGGATCCGAGTCTTCAATTGATTGAGCAGAGACGTCCAGGCCAGCTATGAAAAGTTTCATGAGGACAGAATGAAGGAAGAGGGAACTGAACGAACACTGAGCAAAGTATTGTGTTTCAGAGACTTGGCTGGATAAAGCGCCATTCCCAGACGAAGGTCCCTCAGCTTCGATCATGTCTGACGCGAAGAGTCTTGAAAATAAAGTCAATGTCCTGTCTCACAAGATAAAAGCTAATACCTCGACGTAGCCTTGAGAGTGGACTCCGACACGCGCCTGGGGTGGCTCAAGGATGGTATATTCACATCGCGGACAGAGAAAGGAGAGAAGCGCTGCTGCTGCTTTACGTTGTCCCTGTTTGCGGGCATGATGGGGGCGAAAGTGGGCTTTCTGCATTCCGCATCAGTCCTTTTATACCTTTTTCAAATGCCTGAAACGCGCCGAACGCGTCGTGCTCCTATCTCTTGCATCAACAAAGTCGCGTCCCCCACGTGAAAGGCACCTGGAAAGATATAAAACCGGGGATCATGCTGCGCGCTTGGCCCTCATACCTCGCTTCAGCATGAACTTCAATCCGACTACACCTGTTCAGCAGACACCGCTGCCCCCTCCACCTGGCTCCTCGGATCGGTGGGGCCCTCCCATCGGTCCTGGTAGCCATGGGTCTTCCTCTCCACCGGGCAGCTCACCACCGCACACTCCGCCAACACCGAGTGCACCAATCTTAAGCCCAGTTCTGGTCGACAAAATTGCACGAGACTTCCAGCTCGAGCCTAAGCAACATCAGAATCTGCGGCTTTTTGTTCAGGTAAAGTTGTATCTACCTCGCTGCAGACCAAAGCTTAATCCCGCTTTCAGTTTGGTTCCCTTGGTCCAGGGCTGTCAGTGCCGGACTTGGCGACGCGACTTTTCATGCTGGCTTCCCAATATGGAGAAGCAGCTGAGAAACGCCGCCTCGAGAAGGCTGAGGAAGCCCTGGATTGGAAACGCATCTGGAAAGACTTGAAGATTCGGCTGGATGAGACTTTCTGTTTTACCCGAGAGCAAAAGGTGCGCACCTTCACTCAATTCCTAAATGGCAGATTGCTAACCTAATCATCAGAAAAACATTCGGGGTGTCGTTCAAGAGATGATCTATGAAGGAAACCGTACAAAATTCTTGACAATGCATGTCGATGTGCTGGTATGATTCTGCGAAGCTTCTCGTGAACTGATCGAGCCTTTTCACAGGCTGAATTAGAGAAGCGGAAGACCAAGCTGAGCTTGGAGAATATCTATGGGGTACCGGGTCGCGAGAAGAATCTTTCACAAATTACCAAACGTCAATGCTCAAGTGTTCGTAATGCCTGGCGGGCAGATGTGAGTCAATTAACTTCTTTCGATCTGCTGGTGTGCTTACAAATAATATACAGATCATCAGCAGCATCGACCCCAAGAATTTCGTTGCTTTGCAGGACTTCGTTTATGCGTCTGCAACGAAGTACAAGCCAGGCGGACCCGGTGAAAACTTACCTCAGATTTACACAGTACATGCAGTTCTCCTGGTGCGTTGTTGCTCTGTGCTCTATATTTTCTTTTTAAAAACAGTCATTCTAGCGTCGTTTCGTGTTTGATCACCCCTCCCTCAAGGCTGCACCAGTCGAGGAAGAAGTCCCCGACAGCGACGTCGAATATGATGAAGCTGAATCCGCACGACCAAGAAGAAGCCGAAGAAGACCCCAGTTAAAAGGGGCGGCAAAGTGGCGAAAGGAGAGAACTTTTGGGGGCAGATAGATGAGTGGTTTAAACGGGAAGTTGCTGTTCGTGGGTTGTCGTTGACCGGTGCCCAGTGGAAAACGTAAGGCTTCTTGTCGCTGTCAGATCCAGACTGATGATCTTTCAGTTATGTCGACCAGCTGATATTTGACGATACCAGCAGATTCATGGGGATGACTCCAGGGGCACCCTTCCAGACACTAGAAACATTTTCACCGCTGGAGCAGGAAGAAGTGGGAGGTGTCGGACCGGGTGTAAGTCAGACACAGAATCTTCCCGGGTATTATCCACCCTCAGGAGACGAAGCGTCACTGCTGGCGATGATGGCAGGAAATTCTTTTAATCAATAATTACTGGTACTCTGACATTCCTTCCTTGAATCCGAGAAATGCTTTATTTTAGAGCCATTTTGGGATGCGACGCGTCGGTCGGTATGTCGTTGTTTGGTCGGATATTGGACTTGTTTTGACCAAGTTGATGTCGTCTTTTCTCACCTTTCCCCCTCTCCCTCCATGTCCCTTCTCTGTCCTGTCTGCCCCCTTTCCTCGTATCACCTCCTGCCGACCCTCTCTGTGGGTGGCCTCATTGGTTGAGGTCGCAGTGTGCACTAAACCCGTTCTGTGGGGTGCCACTGCCAGCAAATCCTGTATCTTGCCCTCTTCGTCTCATTGTTGCCCCTACTGTGGGGGGCCTCATTGGTTGAGGTCGCTATGTGCGCACATGCCCGTTCTGTGGGTTGCCACTGCCAACAAGCACGTATCTGGTTTTGGCCATTGCGTACTGACGTTATCCTTTTTCAGACTGTTTTTCATCGGAGTCTCGCGGCCTTGGGAAACAAAAGGTGAGTCCCTTATTCATTCCCCGGGTTGGCTCCTGATCTATAAGCAGATGTCCTTGTATATGGCTTTTGGGTTTGGGTCGTCTGGCAATGGTGAGCTGTATTGCGCAAGGATCATCTATCGTCATCTAAGACACCGCAGATTCTCTTATTTCGGGAATTTAATGTGACCTGCGGTCGTTCTACAGCAATGTGATGCTGAGGAGCAGTACCAGGTATGTGGGCAGCGCACCTGTTATGAGCATCCACTGATTGCCTTTTATTCTCGGTCTGGTGCAGCCCTAATCATGCCGCCACTGTCGGCCTAGTCCGTATGTGCCACCTGTCAGTCCCTTGGCACGACTCCCTCTGGTATGTCCCCTTCTTGTTCCCAACCAGCACCTTGCCCACCGCTGTTGTCCGCACCAGCCTTGTCCCCACCCATCCTGTTCTCCGCGGCAGCTCTATGCTGTCAGCATACTCATACCACATACCCCCTACCCGACCAACACATACCCTATCTCCTGGCTGTCCCTTTCTCGGGCCTCGCCGCCGCAGCTGTGCACAACCATCGTCGATGATTTGTGTGCTCCATGCGTCGTCTTCACCCGTTTGGGTTGGAATTAGTACACACATGTATTATATCATGACCTCTATACATTGCTGCCTTCGCCACTGCTCTCATGGTCCCTATGTATTGAATAATCCAGATCCTGGAGGCCGAAAAGGCGCCCGGATCGGGGTATTTACAGGCCGGCCCAGGCACAGCACGTGATTATTATGCACCCGGCACAAAACCAAGATACAACCACGGCGCAAAATAGGTTGCGCCAGAGTTAAACTCTGTGAAAGCGAGCGACGATGAAGCGTAACATTCTTCCATCTAGAGCAAGTTTTTTTTGTCTCATGTACATACCGGCGAAAATTAACTTTTATTCAAAAGTTTGAACTACCTGTGTAGGTAGATTCTTTGCCCATGTGGAGTGGCTGTGAAACCTCAAAGTCCGCGCCAAAATCACTGATTCAATCAGGTAAACAGATTATTGTATCTGAATCGATCGAATAGGGAGTCTTCAATCTACTCTACCACCATTTGTTTCAACGGGCAGCTCACGAAGCGGCGATCTTTGCCTCATTTTCAGAGGTCAGAGTCGGACCTCCCTCCCGCCGATTGCTTGGGCTGGTGAGTTTCAGCTGCGACGGTTGGGACACTTGGCATCTCTCATCGCCTGTGGAAGCTGATTCGGATGAGCTCATTGATTTCGATATGTAGTCGTCCGTTGGTCGTTAAGACAGAGCTGTGCATCATTGACACATGATTGGTCCGTTGGTTGAATGATTGATCGTCCATCACTATCGAATTACCCGAACGGCCATTGTCAGTTGCAAATGTGGCACATTCTGCTGCTGTAGATTGGCTGTAGAGCTAGTACAAGGTTGTAGGAGATTCTCAGTTCTGAGACCCGACTTAAGTCTACTCAAGTGACTCCGAGTCGACTTGCACTGACTTGCAAGTCAAGTCAAGTCTCAGTTCCGACTCGACTTAACTTGACTCAAGTCGCATCAGCGAAGTCAACTTAAGGACAGCCAAGTCCAAGTCGCGGCAACACTAAAGCTGGCTCGGTATCACGGATTGACCGTGTCCGCGGAGATCATTATCACTAGGGCGAGATGGCGACTCGTCCCTATCATCGCGACCACGATTGGGGCGGGCATTGGCGGTAGAAACCCGGGTCGAGCGGCGAAGGGAGCCAGACATGCTAGTAGCCCCACTGTTGCCGATGTTTGAGACACTCTGTGCATAATCAGCAGCGATCACATCGAGGATGCCAAGGCCGGCACGAGGGGAGGGTGATTTTCGAGGCCAGTCTCAGAGGCATCTGGACCAGAGCAAACAAACCCAAGAGCAGCGCCAGGGAGTCGGCGTACATGACTGAGTAAACGACGACTCACGGCGGGGACTAAATTGATGGGGGACGAAGCTAGACGAAGATTTTCGGTGGCTTTGAACATAAGCAAGGCCCGAGCCAAGACCAGCCAGAGGAGCGCCACGAAGATAGCGAGCAGCGAACACTTGGAGGAGGCGGACGCTGTCCCAGCCATCAAATTATGGCCTGAAGGGGAAGCGCGGGGCAACACGGATGACAACCCGGTAGATCCGAGTTCTGTGGATGGTCCGTGCGCGGCAAAAAGTTGAGGGTCAGCGGTGCCAACGCACGGGCTTGCCCCGGCAGTGCTCGCGATGCCCGACAGGCGGCAAGCGACACACGCGCCCTTCTCGGCGGGGTCCCAGGTGCCATCCAGCCAGCGGGCGCTCGGAAATAGCCTGCTTGAGGGAGGGCCGCAAGGGAGAGACTCGAAAGGGACGGCGGTGCCAACGCACGGGCATGCCCTGGCAGTGGTCGCGATGCCTGACAGGCAGCAAGCGACACATGTGCCCTTCTCGACGAGGTCCCAGGTGCCATCAAGCCAGCGGGCGCTCGGAAACATCCTGCTTGAGGGAGGGCCGCGAGGGAGAGACTCGAAACAGACTGGTACGTCCCTGTCTTGGCCTTCGCTGCGGGTACTACGCGCGCGGACGTCTTGGAGGTCCACCCCCACAGGCGGGGCTGCGGTTTCCGCGGCAGAAGGAGGACGGGCACGCAGAGGTGCGCCTGGCAGGACCGCATCGAGACACGAGAAATCTCCGTCTTGGGCTCGACTGCTGGTATTCCATGCGGTGGCATCTTGTAAGCCAACACTCACGGGCAGTGTTGGTGTGCTAAGTGATCGGTGGAAGATGCATTTCAGGGCGTGTTAGAAGAGAAGAACTTATTAATTGAGCATTGAGAGCGTCGTGCATACGCGACATTGGTTAATTGGTGGGTACCGCGTACGGTCAGTACCGGTGAGTAACGGGAGGAGATCGGAGGAGATCGGTTCCCTCCGGCCCCGCGGCCCGGTTGACACGTCTCGCTTGCACCTGTTCCTTTCAATCGCCCTCTGCCCACCTAACTCATCGCCAGAGGCGAAAGGCTCCGTGCTGTCGCTGAAGCGGAAAGTCGTCCACGAGGAGGACAACATCGAGGAGCATCCGCGCAAGGAGGGTACCGGCAGTAGCTTCCGCTCGAGGCCCCTCCAATGCGACCGCCTCGGCGTCCAGCAGTAATGGCGCCCCGAACTCCGCCGTCATGCCGCACCCGCTGACGTGGCCCCGCCCACCCGTCGCCACGCGCACCATGCGTGGCGAACGCCACCCGTCTCCACCGCTGGCGTCGGCCCAGCCCGTGTCCTGTCCTCCTCGGCGCTCGGGAAGACCTCCGCGTCGGGGTCTTCCATCGCCGTAGCCGCCGTCACCGCGCCCGACGTCATCACACATCTGCACAAGCGCCTCACCGCCCTCGACTCCGCCTCCTCTCCGCGCAGGCACAGCTAACGGGCGCCAATGCGCAGCTCGTGACTGCACAGGCGGCGCTGCAGGCCGAGCTCGACACCGCGCCGTGCGCGTCGGGCGCCCAGCAAGAAGGGGAGAGCTCGACCGTGGAGTGCATTCCATTCTCTTTTCTCGCACTCCGCAGCCCGTGGTCTCACTCTTGCCGCCAACTCGACGCCAAGCCCGTCCGCCCGTCCGCTCCCCCGTGCGACTGGCGCCGGCGCCGCGCCCTTCCGCGCGTCTCAAGGCGCCTCGTGCCCGTGTAGCACGCCGTGCCGCGAGACATCTCCCCACTTGCGTTCTTACTTCTACATACCTGCTGTACTGCCTAGTACACTCAATCCACCCCCTCCGGTCCTTTCCCTCCCTGTCCGTGCGCGCGAGAATGCGAGATCGCGCGGTGTGAGCTACATACCGACTCGAGCGGTCCTCCCGCATCGCGCACATTGCACAGCCGCTTATCTGCGCGCGCCAAGTTCTGCCGTGCCGGCGCCGCTTGCTTCCCGCCCTTCCCCCCTCGCTCCGAGTCCACACCCTCGCCCTCAACGATCACTCCGCCCCGTGCGTTCACTCATACTGCCCATAGCTCACCCCCTGTACTACTCAATGCACTCACCCCAAAATATCCCCCGCGGCGAATGGAACGCCAATCCTAATACCCTCATACGTCCAACTGAACTCCCCGCATGCTCAGATCGAGTAAACCACCACCAAATTAGACTCAATGGGACGCCACGCACGCCAGTCTTGTGCGCAACAGCGATAGACTGGGCGAGCACAAAGGAATCGGATGTTGGAAGGTATGGGCCACACCGGAGGTTGCGCAAGCAGAGGATAAATAGAGCGCGGACGGTACGGGGGGTGCAGGTGCAAAGGGAATACTCATCGTGTAGATACGGAGTCAACGGCTATATAAGTGGGTGATCGAGAGTCCGAAGCGGCCGTAGCAACAAGACAGAAAGGGGGGGGAGGACGCGTGACAGGCCCCATTTCAACATCGGATCAAGGTACCCAGGGCAAATTGCGAAGGTAAATTTAACCCAGAGCCCAAGTGCGTGTTCGAAAGGAACGGACGCCTTGCTGTTGCTTGAGGAATAAGTGAAAGGGACCGTGAGCCAGAGAGACTAGATAACGCAAGTAATATATCTCGACCTCGGCGCACGCGGGGACTTGCGAGCCCGAGCGAGTGTTGAGTATCGGAGCCTGAAAAGCCAAGGTCGGTCATCCAACTAATGGGAACCACATTGGGGCGCTACGTGCAAACAAAGATGAACTGAACCACGAAAACGAACCACAAAAACAATGAGGATCGAACCAAGGAAGATGTGTCCCGACCGGGAGCAGCCCACCACTAGTATGTAAATCAATACGGGACAGCGAAGCAGAACCGAAGTGAGCGAAAGAAGCCTTCCCAGCTGCGGTGCTCGTTGGGTACTCAACGGGCGCGAGGCGGCCAGAGATCGGCTGCCGAGAGTTTAAATATCTTGAGGACTTGAAGACCCTCCGCGGCCGAGTGAGACTCAGAGCCGTTTGAGCAGCAGTGATTGTTACCTGCGAATCAACCCGCCAAAGAACGCGTCGCAGTGCTCCCCAGCATACACGCCTCTGGCCGGCTCAAGCCGACCAGCGCAGGAGTCGAGTCGGCAGGGGCGCGCGCCTACATGACATTCGAGTCGGCGGCGGAATTCAAACGCGAATATGGGGAGAAAAAGCAAAATATGCACCGACGTGGCAGAGAAATATATTTGTCAAAGTGTTTGCCCCGAGGGAGCGGAGTGGGTGGTCCTTGGGGTTGACCAGAGCGAAGACGTGTAGTAGATCTTGCAGACTAGGCGGGCCGAGGGAAGCAGAGGCGAGACAGCGGAAGGGAGGGGAGCCGTGCAGCGCAGGAATCGAATCGAAATTGCAGAGCCATAGCCTCGGTGTCAAGCGTGCGCGAGGTCGATTCGTGTAGAGTACGGCGACAGAAATGCAGAAATAAGGACCAACCCGAGCAGACTTCGCGCGCGGGATACAGCGCGGCGTCAATGCCCAGCACAGAGGCGAACGGCAACCAACGGCACTGCAACACGAGCGCGACGAGGATCTTCAAGTTGCCGCCATAGCAGCACAGCGGTGTGCTTCCGCAGTCGAGCATCCCGTCAGAGGTGACCGACCAAGCGTCCCAAAGCAGAGAGAGAAGAGAAGCTTGAAAGTCGCGCACCGCGGACTTGCATCGTGACGGGGATATCGAGGACTCATAACTTAGTCCCGGCGCGGACGTGGAATGGTGAGTCGGCGGAGCAGGGTGACGGGGAAGGTTACGGTGGCATGAGATGGCGGCTGGGAGGCGTCCCACGGGCATAGTAACGGCTTAAAGCGCGAGAACGGGCGATGGTCGAACGGCACGAGAATGGGCGCCGAATAATCCCACAGGAGACCATCAAAGCTGTAAGGGTGAGGAGGATACAAGAAATACGCCGATGAAATGGGAAATGGAAAGAGTCGTCCCGAAGTAGGGCTGGCATAGTTTCGGCCTCAGATCGGCGAGGCGGAGGGGCATAGCACGAGGTGGATGGGCGATGTCGAACGCGCATTGAAGGGCGGCGGTGGATGCAAGGGCCGGAGAGGGAGATTTAGTGAGAGGAGGCGAATAATTCCTGTAAAATATCCTCGAAGGAGTCAGGCTGAATAGGGTTGAGCACGTACTACTAGTTGTTACAGCGGACGGACCTTGCGTGGAGGATCTGCTAGGAAATAAAATCCGCAGTATGTCGCATAGTCGTGGAGTTCGCCAGGAAGACACGGCGGAGAGAGTCGTACGATTCCTCGAGGAGCTCAATATATCTTGTCTGGGGGAAACACATGAGGCAGGCGCAAACGCGGCGACTTGATCACGCACCTTCTCAGGAAGCGGAAGCCTCGATCAAATGCAAGCTTTCTTGAGAATCCCAGAGTCATCTATTACCCTTCCTCCGCACCGCTTCTCAATCTCCGCGGTGCGAATAAAATTGATTATCGCGCGATTCTGCGCACTTCTGCCTACTTCTGCGAGCATAGTGGCTTCACCAGAGCAGCGGAGATACGAGTTGGAGAGTTTCAACCTGATAACTCCGTGATTGGGCCGAGGAGCTCGCTCGCACATGAAAACATCGTTCTGCGAGTAAGTGCCGTTGGAGCATTGTGGGCGCGAGAGGCGGAGAAAGAAGGCCGGAGGAAGAAGACGGAAGAGCCAGAGTTGTATTAAATGAGATTTGAAGGTGGCCGACGCAGTGGATAAAGCTAGCGCCAAAACCGACATGGCGGTTCTCTGCAAAGGGCGCCTGCCGAATCGGGATGTTAAAGTCTCGGCAGCCACTCGGCCTACCGGCAATCACGGATATGGCCACGTGGCTCATCTGCTCCTTCCACGACGCGCCCATGTCGCGCCGCCCTGGCACGTAACTCTCCGGGTTCCTACTGCTTTTTCAAGCCAAAACTCACGCCGGTCTCCTGGGCTCTTTTTAACAAGGAAATCCTCTCGGCTGTCTCTATTCTGTCCCCGGGTCGCGAATCCCGCATCAGAGTGTATTCCGGCGGAAATCGCTCTATGTCTGCACTCTCTCGCCTTCTACGCTGCTCTACAAATCCGCTCTAGTTCTCTGGTGAACTTGGATTCTTTGCCTCGATTTCGTTTGGTGCTTCTGTGTTTCAAAGTCGTTGAGATTCTCGTTTAAATTTGGGTACATCTGTTTCTTTCTCCGCGGCGTGAGCACTCTGTCTGCAAGATTCGAATCTCTCGCTCTTCAAGTGAACTTCGCTATCTATTTACCCTGGGCTGACACTCTCCCTGTCTCTGCCCGGAATTTTTGCGTTTGTTCCCGCAGAAGGCCACTATGATTTTCAGCTCCAGCTGTTCTGATTACATTCAGAGCTTCTGGGTTTCAAGGTGGTTGGTCTTCCAGCTCGGTGGCGCCACTTCGGTTCGCGAGACCTCAATTATTTCGTGCGCAGAATTTGAAAGCGGCGACGACCGCTTCTCAGAGAATCTGGAAGTGCACCGTCGATCCCCGCTTCTTTGGTCAAAATTTCCTACAAGAAGCGCGAAGAGAGCCTATTACATTCGCGACTTTCATCTTTCAAGGAGGTTCATCAATTCCAATCCTTAGTTCTTGGGTGACGGATTTCCAGTTGGACGAAATCTGGCTGGCATGCAGCTCGCATATTATCTCCGCTGGTTTTTCTTACATAAAACACATTCTCTGGCACGCTGCGCTTCGGGAGTGCTTGACAGGAAGCTCGAAATACCACGTTGCGTTTCTGGCCAGCTCCGTTGAAATTGGATTTTCCGCGGAGGAACGATTCCATCCGAATTAGCCCTACTCTGTCATTTCCCTTCTGCTTCACGCTCGGATCCCAAAGCGTCCAGCCCCGATTCCTCTACACCTCAATTGCCCACCTTAGATTTCTTAGCAAAATTAATGCGTAGCCTGCAACTCTGGAGTACGGAGGGATCAATTGACATTGCTCGGACTTCTTCTTGCCGGCGTCCGTTCTGCGCTTCACGGTTGGCTTGATCTTTTAGGTCCTGCAATGGTTTATTCAGCCTGATATTCCACTGTGGTTAGTCGAGCTTTGGATTTAAAACTCCAGAGGCCGTAGCGGACCGTTGGCTTGTCTCACGGTCAGCGCTCTGAAGCGCCAGGCCGCATTCAGTTCCCTTCGGCGTTGATCTTACTTGTTACATCGAGCACTGGACGTTTCAGCATCAGATCAAAGAGGTTGGGGGGACTCCACTTCTTTCTCGGGCCGCGCGACTTTCTATTTCCCCAAATTTGCCATGTTCATACTTCCCGCATCAGTTTCCTCAACAATCCTGTGCGCATCCCATTCATTCTGGGCTCAGACTGGCGGGGGCTGTCCGCATTTTGGCGGAAAGTCTTTGGGGTGGTTGCATCGATTACGTCTACATTCATATTTGGTGCGTACAACGCACAACACATTGCGTGCGTGACCATCCATTTGCTGAAGGGCGTGCGCTCCGTAGAAATCCATCGGTCCTAACGCGACACGAGTGCCGGATTGGAGGAGCGCGACCGAACGCCACCGCACTTTCGTGTGAAATGACCAGCTCCACGGACCGTATATGGGGTGCAGGTGTCCTCAAAATGTTGAGGAAGATGACCTGTGGAAATTCCGGAGACGGTTTAGGAATGATGAAATCCACGCCTAGCCCGCGAGGGTGCGCAATGAAGCTATCCAGCGTGCGAAGTGAATTGAACTGCCTGGATGTACAGCCTGACCTGAAATCGACACGGTATTTGGTCTAGACCCGGGGGCTGTTGTATGCGACACTCCGGACAAGTTTAGAGACCTGCGAGAAAGACACGACGTCGGGACTAAGGCGCAGGCGAGGCAGCAGGATGCTCCCTCCCGAGTACTGCACAACATCCCCAGGAGCATTGTAAGCAGCTCATGAGGGAGGTCGTGGATGCCGGTAGGCGCAGGGAGCAGCGTGGCGGGCGGTCTTGACATCGAGAGTGGAAGTTTGAAGTGGTGTGGGGGCATGACGGACATTTTCACAGATTGTGTCCCCACAATGCAATGGAAGTGGATACCAAGGGAGGGAACAAAGAGTTGGAGAGTTCTTTCTTTGAAAGCGATAAAAGAAAGGCCGATGGGTGATAAAGCCGGAGCTTTGCGCCATTCGTTGGTGAATAGAGCATGAACGAGGTCTAAGTAGGCTGTGCGGATCAGCAAACGAAAGGCCAGCCGAGTTGTCCCAAGTTGAATTCCTTTGTCTGTTTAAGGATGATCAGATCTCTGATAATGGCCACCCCGGTACGTGATACCTTCTTTATCTTTAGAGTGCATCGCAGGAGCAGCACGCTTTTAGAGGGCTATATTTGCCGAAGAGGGAGGCAACGCGTGGGCACCGAGAATCACCGGTGGTGGGTTTAAACATTTAATTCCTGAGTGGAGACGTAATTACTCTCCGCCCAACAAGACTGTCAGGGGCGATGAATTTTCACTGAATGAGGCATGTATATTCGCTAGCCATATCAAGCCAAGCGGAAAATGCATGTCTCCGCTTGTGGATATTTGGCTTTCTGATCAGACGCGTCTTAGACACGTGACATGCTCCCACTGTTATCCATCTCGCACCGTGACTCGCACTCCTCCTCTTCTTACCCGTTGCAAAAGGGTGCACGCGGCGCAGATGGGCACCAGCAGGACGGGAACGCGCACCCGTCCCAGCCAAATGGTACGCAAAACGGGAATGGGAGTGCCGCGCAAAACGGGAGCGCCTTGCACCCCCACGCCCACGCCTCTCTCGAGCGATACTGGCCGCGCATCCTCCAACGAGAATGCGAGCGGGCAGGCGAGCCCGCATCTGCACGATCAGCGGCGCTCCGCATCCCAGGAAGACAGGCGGACCCGGCGGGAGGGCGCCAGTCACGCTTCCCCCGCACTTGCTTCCTCCGAGTCACTCGCCGCTCCCACTCGCACCCTTCCCCACCTTCGACGCGCGGAATCCGCCCCGGAAACTCTTTCTGTCACGGTCGTTCATCCATCGCCTCGTTTTCTCTATCCCAGCGTCTCATTTGTGCTAGCTCCCTCAGTCCGCCCGCAGCCCTATCGATCCCCCACCACCGGCTTCGTTCGAATTACACCCTCCCCAGCCTCGCGTCTGCGCGCAGTGGCTCGAATCCAAAGTCGTGGCGTCGTCGAGCACCTCAGCTTGTGACCGCAGACGCGCGCAGCGTGTGTGTGAGGACGGCGGGACTGCAGTGCGCGCGCCCAACGCGGAGGTGTGCGCTGAGGCGCTCGAGCTCAAGGCGGAAGTGCTCGCGAGCAAGACGGCACTCGCCTCCGGGGACGGGATGCAGCGCGCCGTCGGTCGCGAGCGCGATATCCGTGAGCAGGAGGTGGAGGAGAAGGAGAAGCGCGTGGGGGCGCCGCGCCCAGAGCTCGCGGGCGCGGTGGCCAGCAGGAAGAGCTGGACGATGGACGGCGGGGGCGCGCGTCTTTCCTTTCTTCCTCTCGCTCTGTTCCCCCGCGCTGACGCAGTTGATTGACAGTCGGAGGAGACGCAGGGCATGATCCCGCGCGCGGTGGCGCAGGTCTTCCGCGTCGCGGAGGAGCTGAAGGACAACGGCAACACCTAAACGATGGCAGGCCAATGCCTCGAGATCGTGCGTCCCCTCCTCTCCTCTCTGTCCTCTTGCTCTACTCCCACCCCTTCGCTCACACGTACCCTCGCAGTACAAGAGCCAATCACGGACGCGCCGGGGCCCACCGAGGCACCGCGCAAGCACGAGATCCACCACCACCCGTCGACGCACCGCACCGCCGTCGCGGCCGCGCGCACGCCCGCGCTTACGGACCCCACGCAGATGCGCTCGCTGCTCACGCAGGCACCGGCGTCGCGGTGTCGCTCATGAACGCGCGCGCACTCGATCTTCATGCTGCGCATCTGCGGGCCGTACGCGAGCAGGGAGGGCGAGCGCTGGGGGCGCTCAATGGAGTGGACCTAGCGGGGAGCGTGCCGCCTCGGGCGTCCATCGCGTGAAAGAGATGCAGCGCATCCATCGTAGTCTGAGCGCGCTGCCAGGGGGACGTCATCGCGGTGTGCACTATAAGAAGTTAGGCACTCGAAGGTGCGTCTCCGCTTCCTCTTCCTATTCATACATACTCGCTTTCGCGACGGCGCTGATTTCGAGCAGTTAACGTATGCGTATCTGCTGCAAAACTCGGAGCGGGACCTCCAAGACGCTTGTAAGTGTTTTATCATTCATTCGGTACTTCCGTTGACTGATGGATAATCGCTTGTAGATGGTTCGGAACTTGTCCCCGCTCGCGGCGCACCTGATCGAGGCACTGATGTCGCTGAGGTTCGCTACCAAGGTACGCAAGCGTCTCTTTCTTTATTCTTTATTTCCTAGCTAGATGTCTGTTCTCGATGCTTATTGTGCTTAGGTCAACAGCACGACGATGATGACAGCGAGGAAGGTGCAGGTGCCGACTGGGAAATCGTAATCGACCGCGACAAAGACAAAGAATGAGGCTGGGAGAGACTCATTCGACTGTCTTCTTCTTTTGATCTGTGTATTTACGTGACTCGCAGTCGGCTTGAGGGTGTTTTTTCTTACTATATATTCCAATTACTTTGTTGAGAATCCGTTCCATGCAGGGTTTTTCAGGCCCCTGTGGCGCACGAAGTGGCAGCTTGTAGGAAGTGACGGCTCAGGGCTCGATATATGGGACCGCAGGCGCAGGGAAGATATGCTTGCCGTGGTCCTGGGTTTATTTCCCTCCCGTGATTCATGTCTGCATGAATCGCGTGGGTCTTACTGAGATTGTGAGGTATGTGCATTCATGCTAGTCTAGAGCCGTCAAGCATTCGGTCGCCGCCTCATGCGTCCTTCCAACGAATGTCCTGGGCCGGACACCGAGACTGACACACAGTTGTTCTGCCTCGGGGTCGGGTATGTTTATCCAGTCTTTTAGGCGATCTTTGAAACGGTTCGGGTACAAGATACTTAGCCTCAATCATGTAATTAACGGGGATGAGCCATACCTTGAATCACAATGATTCGTTGCGAGGCAGTCAGTCAATGAAAGATACGTGACGCCAATCTGCATCACGTTCTGAATGGGATACGGCGGCCAATCGACCTACATCTCGACTACGAGGTGGACCCTCGCATGCGCCGTCGGCATCCAGCGCTGCACTTCATCGACCAAATCAGCAATGTGCGCCGGGCCCTCCTGCTCGGGGAATTTGAACAGCCACCAGATGCGTGGGATTGCGGGGTGCGCTGCGAGCGCCGCGGCCAGCTGCTGGGCGGTGAGGAGGCCCCGCGGCGCCGGAAGTACCATGAGGAGCAAAGTGACGGTGAGGTCTGTGAGTGCTGGATACAAGCTGGGCGTGAGGACGCGGGTAAGTGTGTTGATGAACCACGGGATGTCGCGCTGGAGGAATGGGATGTCGAGTTCGAGAGTTTGAGACCCGGGAAGGGGTGGCAGGGGTGGAAAGGAGAGGGACGGAATATCCATACCTAATTGGGTGCATTAGCTATAAAAAGAGAAGACGCACCTCTACAGACAAGACGAAGATGCTCGAGCGTACGGACTGCGGAGAGGATAATCTTGCCGGCCATATGGTAGTGTGGCAAAATAGACAGATGGCGCAGCGCCGCCCTACCCGAGGTGAATTCCTGGCGGGTTAACAAGTTGTAAACGTCTGCGGAGCCGGGTTCCAAAAGCAGATTCTCGAGCGTGAAGGCCGGCGGGGAGAGACTGATGAGAGAGGCTCAAAGTTCGCTTTTTTTCATGCTCACATAGGAGAAAGAGACCGTAGGGGCCTCAGCGAGGAGCTGTAGAAACATCTTCTGGGACCTACATAGCCCTTCTGAACTTACACTAAAACCTTGGCCACTGTGTGGAAATGAAAATGACCACACGGAAAGACGGGGGAAAGCGGCGCGTGGCGGCCATCACTCTGCAGACGCCAAAGCCGCGCCCATCAAAAAGTTGATCTTTACTGAAATTTCAGTCAAACACCTGGCTTCACTGAAATAATTTCTTGTGGCTAAACTGGCTTTGACTGAATATATGTGTCCTCTCCAAAAAATCAGCACGATCAACAGAACCGGCAAGTTACGGGTGAGTTGACGGCGCGAAGCGGGGTAGGAACTGTCACCTGCAGAGAACGACGCGCCGCGCTGCCATTCTTCATTATTTTTTTCTACCATTTATTACAGAAGGACAGAAGGTTTATCACAGGTTTTCAGCTCAGAGAAGAAGTGTATTTTCCAGCTCAGAGGTAAGCCATCGGCAGCTGTCGGCATCTGCCACTCAACGTTTCCGAGATTGATCGGAGATGTACCCATTCGCTACGCAATGCAGTTCGAGCATAAATAGCCTCCGGCATCCCGGCACACAGCTTCAAGACAGCTTCTATCGCACAGCCTCTTGATTCTCATCTTGCCCTCTGCCCTCATGGCCGAAGCACTTGGCACCCTTGCCAGTGTCCTGCAGCTTGTCGACACCGTATTGCAGGCCCGGGAATACCTCAAGGACTTCTATGAGGCACCAAAGGAGCAGAAGAAGCTGTTGTCGGAGATGGAGGGACTCAAAGCACTCCTTATGGAGCTTGACAAGCAGGCTGCAGGGAACTCATCCAGTGCAGCTGTCCAGGACATGGTGAAACCATTGGCGGCATTGAAAACCACAATGGAACATGTCACCAAGAAGTTGGGACCAGTTGATGGGCAGTCGAAGTTTACCAAAAGGCTGAGTTGGACTCTGTGGAGCAAGAAGGAAGTTGCTGGATACCTAGAGGAGCTCGAGCGCATCAAGGCCTTGATCAACCTCTGGTTGACCATGGACATTCGGTATGCCTATTCAGTTGATCAGAAAGCTTTATGCATTTATCCACTCTAGGCAGAAACAAATATCTAACCAAGACAGTGAGTCCAATTGTGCTGTGTCAATTCCGAATCTGAATGTACCGGAGCTGAGAGGCAGCAAAAGATACTTGATTGGATGTCACCATTAAACTTCCTCCAGCGACAGGCTGATGTCTTTGGTGCTCTACAGTCAGGGACTGGTGAATGGCTTCTCGGTAATGCGGTGTTCCAGGAGTGGGAATCTGGGTCTGGCAAAGTGCTGTTCTGCCATGGGATTCGTATGTGGATCTTGCCTGTTACCCAAGTTGATTCTGATGTAAATATAGCTGGTGCTGGCAAGACTGTCCTTGTGTATGTGATGGCATTTCAAGTCGAATTAATCCAGCTCACAATATATTAGGTCACTCGTAGTACATCACCTGGAGACTCGGGCTCGGACTACTGACATTGGCGTGGCATGCATCTATCTGAACCACAAAGAAACAGACAGTCAAACAATCTCTAATCTCCTTGGTGCCTTGTCTACACAGCTCATGTTGGGGAAACACATTCCTCCTTTGGTGCATAGCCTATATGAGCATCACATTGCCAGACGGACTAGGCCTGGTATTGATGAATTCCACAAGGTTTTGGACTTGGCAGTTGCCCTGTATCCGAAGGTCTACTTCATCATAGATGCACTGGACGAATATCCAGAGAATTACCGGCATCGCTTCCTCAAATATCTGGGCACACTGGGTCCTAAAGTCAATATCATGATGACTTCACGGCCCCACATCAATCTGGAAGCCCAGTTCCCAAACATGAGGACCATAGAAATCCATGCAACTGAAGAAGACATTCACAAATACTTGGATACACAGATTCAAAATTCGGTCCGCCTCTCAAAGCATGTTCAGACCCGCCCAGAATTGCAGGATGAGATACAGTCAAAAATCCTGGGGAATGCCAAAGGAATGTAAGTAATATCTGTCCCTCATTTTCATACACAATCCTTATTTTAGCTGTTCATCAGGTTCTTAATCGCTAAACTTCATATTGAATCTCTTGCCACAAAGAATACCATCAAGGCAGTCCGAGAGGCTCTGCAGCACCTACCAAAGGATTTGCAGCATACCTATGATGAAGCAATGGAACGGATCAATCACCAGAACGAGGAGGATAGACAATTGGGGTTGCTTGCTTTGACTTGGGTGGCAAATGCAAAGCGGCCACTTTCTGCTGCAGAGCTACGAGAAGCGTTGGCCATTGAACCTGAATCCACATTCCTTGATGAGGACAATCTTCTCGGCATGGACATCATCCTATCTGCCTGTGCCGGTCTAATGACTGTGGATGACACAGTGTCTGTAGTCCGACTTATTCATTATACAACACAGGACTATTTGGACAGCATTCAATCTTGGCACTTCCCATTAGCCCATACCACAATTGTATCCACCTGTTTGACATACCTATCCTTCCCAGAATTTGAAGTTCTACCAGAAGACATGGAACAACAGGACAACATGCTTGTAACACACCCATTCCTCAAATATGCTGAGTACTGCCTCATACATGCCAAAGGAGAGCCTGAGCTTCGTCTTCAAGACAAACTCATGGCCTTTCTCGCTGGAGCCTCCAGATTCACTAGTGTCTGGGATGATACAATTCCATGGAAGGGGGTCTACAACAACCACTATTTTCCCCCTCTATGCCTCTCAGCAGCATCTGACTTGGAAGTAACTGTGAGACAATTGTTGGCCCAGGGAGTGGCACCAGAGGAAATGGATGCTGCTCTATGTGCAGCCTCATCTAATGGTCACATTCATCTGGTTCAATTGTTAATTGATGCAGGTGCCAAAATAAATGCCCAGGATGATTATTATGGGGATCCTCTAGCTGCTGCCTCTGAGAATGGGCATGAGCCCGTGGTCAAACTCCTCATCAAGAAGGGTGCAGATGTGAATGCACAGGGAGGGAACTATGGAAATGCCCTCCAGGCTGCATCACTGAATGGCCATGAGTCAGTGGTTCAGCTCCTCATCGAGAAGGGTGCAGATGTGAATGCACAGGGAGGGGACTATGGAAATGCCCTTCGGGCTGCATCATGGCATGGCCATGAGTCAGTGGTTCAGCTCCTCATCGAGAAGGGTGCGGATGTGAATGCACAGGGAGGGCGTTTTGGAAATGCCCTTCAAGCTGCATCACAGAATGCCCACAAGTCAGTGGTCCAACTCCTCATCGAGAAGGGTGCAGATGTGAATGCACAGGGAGGGTTCTATGGAAATGCCCTCCAGGCTGCATCACAGAATGGCCATGACTCAGTGGTTCAGCTCCTCATTGAGAAGGGTGCGGATGTGAATGCACAGGGAGGGTACTATGGAAATGCCCTTCAGGCTGCATCACAGAATGGCCATGAGTCAGTGGTTCAGCTCCTCATTGAGAAGGGTGCGGATGTGAATGCACAGGGAGGAGATTTTGGAAATGCCCTCCAGGCTGCATCTTGCAGAGGACATGAGTCGGTGGTTCAGCTCCTCATTGAGAAGGGTGCAGATGTGAATGCACAGGGAGGGACCTATGGAAATGCCCTTCAGGCTGCATCACTGAATGGCCACGAGTCGGTGGTTCAGCTCCTCATCGAGAAGGGTGCGGATGTAAATGCACAGGGAGGAGACTGGGGAAATGCCCTTCAGGCTGCCTCCTTGACTGGCCATGAGCCAGTGTTCCAACTCCTCATCGAGAAGGGTGCAGATGTGAATGCACAGGGAGGGCCCAATGGAAATGCCCTTCAGGCTGCATCATGGAATGGCCTTGAGTCAGTGGTTCAGCTCCTCATTGAGAAGGGTGCAGATGTGAATGCTCAGGGAGGGGACTACGGAAATGCCCTTCAGGCTGCATCGGAGAACGGTCATGAATCAGTGGCTCAGCTCCTCATTGAGAAGGGTGCGGACGTGAATGCACAGGGCGGGTACTATGGAAATGCTCTTCAGGCAGCATCAACAGAAGGACATGAGTCAGTGGTTCAGCTCCTTATCGAGAAGGGTGCAGATGTGAATGCACAGGGAGGGTACTATGGAAATGCCCTTCAGGCTGCATCTGTGTATGGCCATGAGTTGGTGGTCCAGCTCCTCATCAAGAACGGTGCCAACATGAATGCACAGGGAGGGCACTATGGAAATGCCCTTCAGGCTGCCTCAGAGAATGGCCATGAGTTGGTGGTTCAACTCCTCATTGATCATGGTGCTGAGTACAGTGTCCTTACGTGATACCAGCCTGTTTGCCTCCCAGGTTTGGAATTCTAGCCGAGATAAAGTCATCAATTTATTTGTTGAAATACATGATAAAATAGTTACCTTTATGCCTTCTGAATTTTCCTGAATGTTGACCATACTAGTCTATATGTAAACTTGTATTGAGTGAGGAGTCCACAATAAGGTAAGCAGAGTTGGCATCCGGATGGATACCTTTTCTACATGTGAATGGTCCTCGAGCCTCCATGCACATCTAGCCATATTTTCCGGCATGGTATACATCTACTGAACCTTGCCTGAAAGTAATGAATAAAAGAACATGTTATGAGTGCCAGCAGTTCACATGTTGCCCGCTCACAGATATGTTTGTCAATTCTTGACAAAACAAGGAATTCAGGTGTGCACCCTGCGCCTCTGGACCTTCCTTCTGGCTGTACTCACTTGCTTAGGTACATTTAAAAATCGAACCACACGAAAAAATGGTTGGAGAAAATTGATGGCCCGGGCTCGAGTCGAAGGAGCTCTCCCTACTTTCAGCTTTTCACACACATATTCAGTGTGGATGCACACACTGTGCCTCCGGGCCTCACTTTGTACGAACTGAACTTGATTATGTGTGTTCAAATTTAACAAGGGAAAAACACAGGGGGGAGAGAGGATGGCCCAGGCTCGAGTTGAACAAGCTCTCCTGCTTCATTCCTCATGATGTCGACTTGAAGAGTGCATGTGTGTACTGTGCGCTCCTGGGCCTAATTTGCTAGCCAGCGAGCTTGTTACGTGCATTTAAATGGACCGCGGGTATTAAAATACTTCACCCAACGGGAAGGGCCAAGGCTCGAGTCGACTGAACTGCTCCTGTGTTTTCACAAAGAAGAGATACAAGCAATGCAAGTCACCGTGCGCCTCTGGGTCTTTCGTGCTTAGGAATGGACTTGGTTAAGTGGGTTGCAAATTAAATAGGGGAAAAAGGATTGCTAGACGTGATCCAGCTTCGAGTCGAACGAGCTCGGCCTGTTAAGTGGGTTCGAGAATAAAACAGGAATTGTGAGAGCGAGAATATCAGACACTGAGGTGGATCACTCGCAAGAGCGGGATGGAGGCAATGGTCGGAGCTCGAGTGAGTCCTGCAGTTCAATCAGGGCGTAATATTCAATTTCCTACGTGCGCGGGCAATAAAGGTAGATAACAGGAGGAGATCGGTTTCCTCCCGGGCCGGCCCCGCGGTCCGGTTGACACGTCTCGCTTGCACCCGTCTTCCAATCGCCGCCTTCTGCCCACCTAACTCAGAGGCGAAAGCCTTTGCGCCCTCGCTGAAACGCAAAGCCGTCCCCGAGGACTCGGAGGACGACATCGAGGAGCATCCACGCAGGAAGGGCACCGGCAGTGGCTTCCGCTCAAGGCCCCTGCAAGCCTTCAATGCCAATGCGACCGCCTCCACGTTGACTAGTACTGGTGCCCCCAAATCCTCCGTCATGCCGCACCCGCTGACGCGGCCCCGCCCACCCGTCGCCACACGCACCATGCGCGGCGAGCGCCACCAGTCTCCACCGCTGGCGTCGGCCCAGCCCGCGTCCTCTCCTCCTCGGCCTTTGGAAGCCCACTGCGTCGGGGTCCGCTACCGCCGCATCGGCCTCCGTCGCCGCGCCTGACGTCATCACGGACCCTCCACAAGCGCCTCACTACCCACGAGTCTGCGCGCAGCCAGGACACTGAGCGGCTCGCCATGCTCCTCGAGTTCGAAGTCGCGTCGTCATCGAGCCCCTCCGCATCGGCCGCGATCGAGGCGGACCTCTTCATCGCGCAGGCGCAGTTAGCGGGCGCCACTGCCCAGCTTGTGACTGCATGGCAGACGCAGGCCGAACTCGACCTCGCGCTCCGTGCGCGTCGGGTGTATGGCTGTAATACGGCCATCAAGAAGGGGAGAGCTTGACGCTGGAATGCGAAGGTGTGTCTCTTCTCTTCTTCTCTTTTCTTGCACTCCGCAGCGCACAGTGTCACCCTCGCCGCCGGCTCGTCCCAAGCCCGTCCGCCCGTCCGCTCCCCCGTGCGACTGGCGCCGGCGTCGTTCCGCGCGTCTCACGACGCCTCGTTTGCCCGTGTACCACGCCGCACCGCAGGTCATCTCCCCACTTACATTCATACTTCTACACACGCCTAAGGCCTCCGCTGTCCTGCCTACTCCACTCAATACATCTGCTCCACCAGCCTTGTCCCTCCCTGTCCGTGCACGCGAGAATGCGAGATCGCGCTGTGTGAGCCGCCATCGCGCAGCGCGTAGTTACCGTACCGTCTCGGGCGATGCCCCGCGGTCCTCATAAGTGCATGCGTTCTTCACCGTCCCCCCGCCGCACACGCCGCCCGGCGGCCTCATCCTCGCGTACCTTATGCCATGCTGGCGCCGTTGGTGTCCCGCACTCCCCGCCCGCCCCGCGGATGCGCTGGTGCGTTCACTCATTCTGCCCATAGTTCACCCCATGTGCTACCGAATGTACTCACCCAAATGACCCCCGCGGCGAATGGAACGCCAATCCTACCTCATACCCATGTTTACAAATAAATTGATCCAACGACCAAATCGGACTCAATTGGACGCTGCGCGCGCGTCTTGTGCGCAACACTGCCCAGCTAAGTGAGTGCGAAGGAAGCGGATCAAGGTGCGCAGACTGCGGAGGTCCAGAGCCCAAGTGCGCCAGTGCGCGAGAGGAAAGGACTCCGTCCTAGCAGGGATATCGATAGGAGGGATAAGTAAAGTAAGTGGAACCGCGAGCCAGTGAGACTGAATGTGTCAAGTAATATATCTCGACCTCGGGTGGAGCGAAGGGACTGGCGAGCCCGAGCGAGTCCTCCCGCAAGTCGGAGTAGCGGAACCTACAAAGTCTGGCCGCTCACGCGAGTCCTGTGAGCCACACGGATCGAGTGAACCACGAAACAAAGAAATTGGGATTGAACTAAGCAAGATGGGGATGGTCAACTGGTACGAGGCCGATCTTGGGCGCAGCTCCCCACGCGTATGTAAATCAATACGAGAGCGCGACCCAGCGCCGAAGTGAACGAAGTGAGCCTTCCTCGCTGCGGTGTTCGTTCGTTGGGTACTTAACGTGCCGCGAGCCAGCCAGAGATCGGATCCCGAGAGGGTAAATATCTACCTTGATGATTTGAAGACCCTCGCCGGCTGAGTGAGAAGAAGCCGTTCCAACGGTAGCGTTACCTGCAAATCAACCCGCCAAAGATCGCGTCGCGGTGCACCCGAGAATGTATATACGCATCTCACACGCTAAAAGTCAATCAGTGCAGGAGTCGAGTCGGCGAGGCCGCGTGCTTACATTACATTCCAGTCAGCAGCAGGATTTAAATGCGAGTATGGGGGGAGAAAAAGAAAAACACGCACTGAAGGGTAGAGCAGAATATTTGGGAGGTTGAGTGCTCCGAGGGATGCGGAGTTGGTTGTGACAGCTGCTCTTGCGGTCGTACTATATGGAACAGCAGATCTTGCGGACTAGGCAAGGCGAGGGAAGCAGAACCGAGACAGCGGAACGGAGCTATGGAGCGCAGGGATCGAAATCCAAATTGTAGAGCCATGGCCTGGGCGTCAAGCGTGCGCGAGAGCGAGTCGTGCGGATGAAGGGGGCAGAAATGCAGAAATAAGGACCAACCCGAGCAGACTTTGCGCGCGGAATACAGCGCGGCGTCAGTCCACCACGGCGTCTAACAGCAACCAACGGCACTGCAACACGAGCCCGAGGATCTTTAAGTTGGCGTCATAACAGAACAGCAATGTGCATCCGCAGTCGAGCGTCCGCCAGAGGTGGCCGACCGAGTGTCCCAAAGCAGACAGAGAAGAGAAGCTTGCAGGCCGCGCGCCAGCGGACTCGCATCGTAACGGGATATCGAGGATCGTAGTGCCAGAGCCAGTGTGGAATGTTGACACTGCCGGGCAGGATGGCAGGAGAGGTCACGGCGGCATGGAGGCGCGGGTAACGAGGCGCACACGGTGGAGTAAGGGCTTAGAGCGCGTGGGCGGGCGGTACGAGAACGGGCGGTGGTTAATAATCCTGCCCGAAGCTGTACGGGCGAGGAGGATGAAAGACATACGTCCAAGAAATGGGAATCCGAGATTGAATGAGTCGTCCCGGATTGGGACGGCCATAATTTTCTGCCTCCAGCGCGAAGATCGGCGAGGCGGAGGGTCATGGTGATAGCGTAGGATAGGGCAGGCGCGCGGGCGATTCCGAACGGCAGTGATCGAAGCGAAGGCCGGTGAGGGAGATTTAGTGAGCAGAGGCGAATAAATCCTGTAAAAGATCATCGAGGGAGTCGCTGAGAAGTGCGGTCAGAGATGAAGGAAAGAGCGGCCAGAGATGTATTACATAGGACTTTAAGGCGGCCGACGGAGCGGGTGAAGATCCCGCCCAATCGACATGGTGGTTCTCTGCAAAGGGCGCCTGCCGAATCGGGATGTCGAAGTCCCGGCGCCAAATTGGGATACCGGCAATCACCGGCCTGGCCACGTGGCTCATCTGCTCCTTTCACGACGCGCCCATGTCGCGCCGCGCTGGCACGTAATTCTCTGGATTTGTGGTGCCCTTTCAAACCAAAGTTTCACGTTGCCCTCGTAGTTCGGTCTCCTGGGCTTTCCTAACCAGTAAATCCTCTCAGCTGCATATATTCTGACCCCGGGTCGCACCGGAGCGCGCCGTGTGTATTCCGGCGGAAATAAATCTATGTCTTGCCTTCTGTGCTCCTCTACAACTCGACTGTGGTTCTAGGGCGAGCTTGGGTTGTTTTCACCGCTTACGTTTAGGGATTCTGTGTTTCAAGGTGGATGGGATTCTCATTTAAATTTGGGTACATCTGTTTCTTTCTCCGTGGCGTGAGCACTGTCTACAAGAATGGAATACCTCGCTCTATAAGTGAGCCTCGCTGTCGGCTTCCCCTTGGCTGGCACTCTCCCTGTCTCTGCCAGGAATTTTTGCGGTATACTTCCATTTGTTCCCGCGGAAGGCC
The DNA here is from genome assembly GCA_029289555.1 of Mycena latifolia. NCBI lineage: Eukaryota > Fungi > Basidiomycota > Agaricomycetes > Agaricales > Mycenaceae > Mycena > Mycena latifolia. The sequence continues at coordinate 264,398 of JARJLE010000107.1, read as the reverse complement.
TCTATGATTCTCAGCTCCACCTCTTCTGAGTACGTTCTGAGCTTCTGGGTTTCAAGGTGGTTGCTCTTCCGGCTCGGGGGCGCCACTTCGGTTCGCGAGATCTCAATTATTTGGACCCCAAAATTTGAAAGCCGCGGCGACGACTGCTTCTCAGAGAACTCGAAAGTGCATCATTGATGCCCGCTTCTCTGGTCAAAGCTTTCCCACAAAAAGCGCGAAGAGTGCGTGTTACGTTCGCGACTTGCATTTTGCAAGGAGGTTGACCAATTCCAATCCTTGGTTTTGGGGTTTCGTGGATTTCCAGTTGGACGAAATCCCTCGATTTTCCAGGTTCTGGAAACTGGTGTGCAACTCGCACATTATCTCCCCTGTTTTTTTTTTCCTGTACAAAATCCATTCTCTTGCACACTGCGCTTCGGGAGTACTTGACAGGAAGCTCGAAGTACCACGTTACATTTCTGGCCAGTCCGCGCGGAAACGATTCCATCCGAGTTGGCCCTACTCTTCCATTTCCCTTCTGCTCCGCGTGCGGTTCCCAAAGCACCCAGGCGCGCTTGTTCTGCGCCTCAATTGCCCACCTTGGATTTCTTTGCAAAATTAATGCGTGGCCTGCAACTCTGTTAGTACGGAGGATCAATTGACATCGCCAGAAATTCTGTCCATTTCCGCGCCCTGGGCTTCCCTTTTGGTCCTGCAATGGTCCTGTCTTCATCCTGGTACTCCGCTCGGGTGTTTGGTCGAGCTCGGAATTCAAAATTTCATGACTCAGACGCTGTGGGGAACATTGGCTTGTCCCACGCCCAGCGCTCTGAAGCACCGGGCCGAATTCAGGTCACTTCGGCGTTGATCTGATTTATTACGTCGAGCACTGGACGTTTCAGCATCAGATTAAAGAGGTTGGGTGGGACTCCACTTCTTTCTCGGGCCGCGCGACTTTCTATTTCTCCAAATTTGCCGTCTTCACACTTCACGCCTCAATTTCCTCAACAATCCTGTGCGCATCCCTGTCAGGACTGTTCGCACGATGCTTGGAAGTTCTTTCGGCGGAAAGTCTTTGTGACCGTCGCACCGATTACGTCCCACATTCATATTCGGTGCGCACAATGCACAACACATTGCGTGCGCGAACCTTGTGTCTCAGAGGAACTGTCATATCACACTTTCCCTCCGGCGGTTCTCGCCAAAGCTGCTTCTGCCTCGTAGGTTCGAGGAAGCGTAGGCAACACTTTTACGTGGCTTGCTTCGGCGGCGTTTCAAAGTGGTTGGTCTGCGCGCTATTTTGGTCCTATCATTGTTGGTTTCCTTTCTCCTAGTGGCTCACCTCGGATTGAGGCACCGCCCCCACACTCTGCCCGGGAGAATTTTCAAGCTAATAATTCAGTTTGAACGCATGCAGAGTCTACACAACCCTCGTGGCTTTTATTTCTGGCTTCGACGCTTCAAGGTGCTTGGCTTGAGTGCTATTTTTACCACAGTGTAATGCGCGAAACCCATTGCTCCTTACGAACATCTGCTCCTCCGTAGGCCGCGGCTAAATTCATGGACCCCGGGCCTCGGGATTGTGCTGTCGGCTGGAGGCTCTCCAGAGGGATGCAGTTTCTCGGTCACGACTGCAGCAAGACATTTTGAATGTTCAAGCCGCACATTGGACCCGAGGATCAACATGTCGATCCGAGTTCAAAAATCTCGCAAACCAGCGATGCGGCTCTTGAACTCAGCTTCTCTGATGTGCCTTCTACGATTAATCCCTCAAGGTGGATTCTTTTCATCAAAAACTTCCTGTTTCAAGATGGTTGGCCTTGCTTAGCGCCCTTTCTTGATCTTCTGGGCCTTTGTATCTGCTCCTCTGCAATTATCACCCTGCGAAATCATGCGTCACTGGCCCGACGCGCTCGGACGACCACTTGATCCCTCTCTCTCTTGAGATCCCGCGGTGTTCTGACTTATTACGTCGAGTACTGGACGTATAACGAGTTGCGTGCGCAAGCCTTGTGTCTCAGAGGAACTGTCATATCACACTTTTCCTCCGGCGGTTCTCGCCAAAGCTGCTTCTGCCTCGTAGGTTCGAGGAAGCGTAGGCAACACTTTTTACGTGGCTTGCTTCGGCGGCGTTTCAAAGTGGTTGGTCTGCGCGCTATTTTGGTCCTATCAATGTTGGTTTCCTTTCTCCTAGTGGCTCACCTCGGATTGAGGCACCGACCCCATACTCTTCCCGGGAGAATTTTTAATTCAGTTTGAACGCATGCAGACTCTACACAATCCTCGTGGTTTTTATTTCTGGCTTCGACGCTTCAAGGTGTTTGGCTTGAGTGCTATTTTTACCACAGTGCAACGCGCGAATCCCGTTGCTCCTGGTGAACATCTATGCTTTTCCATAGCGCCGCGGCTAAATTCATGGACCCCGGGGCTCGGGATTGTGCTGTCGCCGGAGACTCTCCACCTTGAAGGATCCAGTTTGTCGGTCAAGACTCCGGCAGGACATTTTCGAGCCGCACATTGGACCCAAGTATCCACATGTCGATCGAAGGCCAAAATCCCGCAAGCCCCACGATGCGGCTCTAGAGCTCGGTTTTTACAATGTGTCTTCTACGATTGTAATGGTTCAATGTGGATTCTTTTTAGACTTTCTCTCCTGCTCGGGAAGATAGATTCTCAATCTAGGCGTGTTCTGTTGGCTGCCCCGCGTGTCTTGTTCGGCGGGTGTTTTGTGCTGTACTTTTGCGCGCTTGGCGCATCTTCTGGGCCTTTGTATCTGCTCCTCTGGAATTCATCACCCTGTGAACTCACGCGCTGCTGACTCGCTTCGCTCGTACGGCGAACACCTGATCTCTCTCTCTCGAGGTCCCGCGTCTTCCTTCCTGGATTTAAATATTTCTCGTGAAGACACCGTTACGTCTCGCTGTTCATTGTTTGAAGCTAGTTTGGACGGCGGGATTTCTTTCGGCGAAGAGCCCGGTTCTCGTCCAGCTGAGTCCCATACACACATTACGTGCTCACCATCCGCGTTCCACTGTGGTTGTGATTTTCATTTGGGCCGCGCAGTTCTCCTCCCCCGCGGCATGGGCCCTTCCGGATTCTAATCTCCAATGTTTTCCACTACCGCACGGCACCTCTCCGCTTTTGTTTTTTGGCACGGCCTGCCCCCCTCCGACTATTCCGGCGATTCATCTTGTCCAGGAAGGCTGTAGCTTCTTCTGAGAGAATTCGGAAGCCAATTTATTTTTGCCGGCGATTTCCGCGCAACCGATCCAGCTCGTTTCTCTTGGATAGGGAGTGCCTTATGTTTCGAGCTTCGGTGTCCGCAGGCGCATTAACACCGCGCATGACCGGTGTGTCAAGGGGGTTAACTTTGGTTTCCTTTTGCTCGTGGATTCCTGCAACACCGGGGGCTGTTTGTCTCCGCCTCAGCTCAGGGCTTAACAGACTCTGCGGCGTAGCTTTTCCAGTCCGGCTCCAGGCCGAATAATGCCAAAGTCTTCCGTCGCTACCTTTCAAGGTGTCTTCCTCGCTACATTTCCCTATACAGGTGCGCTGCTTTGAATTTTCGCAGCAATATTATCGACTAGGCTGGATTTCCAACTTCGCCGTCGAGACCTCATTTGGAGGCGAGAGTTCTGTTCAATGTGTTCCGCGGGGACGGAGATAAATTGAAGGCCGTAATTTGACGCGAAATCGCGAAGCAACTGGGTTTCTTGGATGGCTCGCTTCTGGCACAACCGCACCACCAACCTAGTTCGTTTGCTTCCTTCAGGCACCACCATCCCTACCATTCATCCCCGCCGCTCCCGACTCCTTATCCGATTTTTGGACGTCCCGAGGCTATGGTGCCTGCGCCAACCCAGCGCTCTTCTCTACCGCGACCAGCGCTCAACAGCTATATGCCATGTCTCCTCGCTACTTGCATTTTAACTCTCCTCTCTTCCTTAGTATTTGCCGAACCTCAGCTGCGAACCTCGGAGACGTGCCGCGGATATTCGACAGCATATATCGGAGCCACCCCGCGCTATCGACGCCGCACCCTTTCCCAGCGCTATTTCCCGCTTCTCTCCCCTTCAAGTCCCGAAAAACTGTCCGCTATTCGGCCTACCCCACGATTTTTCCGGTGCGTCCCTATTCTGCTGCTCGTTACTCCATACTTACTTTTAGCACGCGATTTCAATTAACCACACATTATGGAACCAAGATTTAAAGAGCAGACGCTCATTTTTATTATACGGATGCGATGTATAATTGTATGCTTGCGAGCTTGCGACATCGAGCAGTTCGCGGATGGCGACCAGGTAAGTGACGGGAGGAAATCGGAGGAGATCGGGTTTCCTCCGGCCCGGGCGACACTGCCACTGATGTGCCCGTGCCTCTTCTAATCGCCCACTGCCCTCGACGTGCGGCGTCCGCCCGTGTCCGCGTCCGACGTCTATGTGTACTCGACGCTGTTTTGCTTGACAAGAACGAGGCTGGTCGCAAGTGCGTCTCCACGAGACGGACCAGATTCACTAGCACGCATCAGCATCGACCTCGTCAACTTTCCATACGCATCCGCATCTTCTACGGGACCGCCGCGAATACGGCCGAGGAAGGCGAGCACGGGGGCGGGTACGCGGCGCCGACCGCCGCGCGGACGAGTGTGAGCATGGGGACGGCCACATCCATCAGCACTTGCCTCAAACGTCCGACAGAGAACTCCAGTGCGTTCTCCCTCCCACCGGCTGTATAGAATGCTTACACGCGATCTACAGCCACCCATGTCCCGCCTTCCTGGCCCGCATAGCGCATCCCAGAAGCGAAATCGTTGAAGCGCAAGGTCATTCCCTCGGGGGACGCCATCCGTGCAAGAAGGGCACCGCCCGAAGCCTCGAGTCCAATGCCAACGCGACGTCCTCGGCGCCCACCAGGACTGGTGCCCCCAAGTCCGCTGTTACGCCGCGCCGCGCCCGCCTCCGCCCGTCCGCACACCCTCACCAGCCTCGCGCCTGCGCGCAGCGGCTCGAATCCAAAGCCGCGGCGTCGTCGAGCACCTCCGCGTCGAGGCGTCCCTCCGCTCCGCGCAACTTGTCATCGCACGCGCGCGCAGCGTGCGCGTGAGGGCGGCGGGGCTGCGGTGCGCGCGCTCACGTCGGACTCGCAGGTTCCGGCTGGGAAGCCGGCGCAGTCGGCCGCGAGCGCGGTATCCGCGTACAGCACAGGCAACGGCTGGGCTGCTGCGCAGGAGGAGGAGGGGAGGAGAAACGCGCGGAGCTCGCGGGCGCGGTGGGCAGCGGGAAGCGCTGGACGATGGACGGCGTGGGCGTGCGTCTGTCTTCTCTCCCGCTTGCTCTACCCGCCCGCGCTGATGCATTTGATTGGCAGTCGGAGGAGACGCAGCGGGTGATCCCGCGCACGGTGGTGCAGGTCTTCCGCGTCGCAGAGGAGTCAAGGACAAGGGCAACACCTGCATGACGGAGCGCCAGGTTCTCGAGACCGTGCGTCCTTCTCTCTCCCTGCTCTCCTCTCCCCTTCTCACATCTTCGTTCACATGTAGGCCGCAGTGCAAGAGAAGATGGTCACGGACGCGCCGGGGTCCAACGAGCCGCCGCGCACGCACGAGATCCACCACCCCCCGACGACGCACAGCACCGCACTACTGTCTCGGACGCGCGCACGCCCGCGTTCACGGGGCCTGCGCAGGCGCAGGCGGCGCGGCGCATCGCGGCGACGCGCATGAGCGCGCGCACTCGGTGTCCACGCGGCACATACGCGAGCCGCACGCGGGCGGGGTCGCTGAATCGCGTGGACGCGGCGGATAGCGAGCGGCTCGCGATGCTCGAGCTCCAGGCGTCGGTTGTAGGAAGTTAGGCACTCGAAGGTACGTCTCCGATTCCTCTTCATACCCGCTTTCGAGGTACCACTGATGTCGAGCAGTTGACGTATGTATGATACCCGCTGAAAAACCCGTGGAGCGGGAACTCGAAGACGCCCGTGCGTATCTTGTTATTTATTTGATACTTCCTTAGATTCCTTTGATTGATAATTGCTTGTAGATGGTTCTGACCCTGTCCCCGCTCGCGGCGCACCTGAACGAAGCGCTGACGTCGCTGAGGTTCGCTACCAAGGTGCGCGCGCGGTCTCTTCATTCTGTATTCTTTAAAGTTATTCCTTGAGTTCTGTGTATTTTGAGACGTGAATATCATTCGTGCGGAGCAGCGGGAAGCCCTAATCTTGGATCCCGCGCAACTCGTCGGAAATCACGGAGTACTCGAACTCGTAGACCTAAGGCGAAGGACAGAGATGAAGATCAAGACGACGACAGTGAGGTTGCGGGTATCTTGGTCATGATTCGGCGTGTACGTATGTATTTCGGTGTCTTTTTATTGTACATATGTTCCGACAACTCAGTTGATGAAGAGTTCGGTGGGCGTAGGAGGGTATTGACGAAAGTGTAAGTCTGCGGAGTGCCCGAGTTCGCAGACAAAAGGGAGATGCTCAACTTAGTGTAGGGTGCTTCGTATTCAAGCGCCAACAGTTTATGTCCATCCGGTGGGGAACCCGCCTGAGTCGGTGGAATCCTTAATAATAATTGGTACATAACGATACTCTTGCTATTAGCCGAGTGGTGTATATCACCGCCAGCCAACTTGTCCCGCAACTGTCCGAGGCCTGCGCGAACAAGAATTATTGCACCGTGGGCTTGTGGCTGTAAACACGAAGAGAACACTACCAGAATCGTCGGAAGAAAATCATAGTAGTCAAAGGACTTCTCTTATGTACGTGCCCCATAAAATGCTGTGCACAGTTGACATTTGCCTAGGCAGCTGACAGAAGACCAGGTTCAGGCCAGTGTGGAGTTGGTAGACCAGTGACTGGTCTGTCTATGGAGGCAAGCCTGTCGATAGACAGACCAGTCGATCTGAGTTTGAATTTCCAATTCAAATAAGTTACCAAAATAGGTTATTCACGGAATCCTCTGTGTCTCATTAAATTTCTTCGGTGAAAATTCAGAACGGCTCAGAGCCACCTCATCATCGCATTGGAACTTATCCGAAGGCAACCGCTGAAGCTTTGCGTCTGTGGCGACGATTTTTGTAAATGTTGTTGTTGTTTGGCTCGGCTGATGGCCCCTCGGAAACGCGGTCCGGAATAACCTTTTTGGGCAATTCATTTGAATTGAGATTTTAAACTCAGATCGACCAGCCTGTCTATTGACAGTTTACTTTCGATACGACAGGCTGGATTCGAGCCTATGGAGTTGGTACAACTCCGATCAAATCTCGGAAGTTTGAATGGCGGATGCCGGCAGCTGCCGACCCTTTTGGGATTGTTTCCCTCTGAGGTGAAAACTTGGAAGCATTGTCTGGGACCTACATAGTCCTCCTGAACTTACACTAAAACCTTGGCCACTGTGTGAAACTGAAAATGGCCACAAGGAAAGATGGGGGAAAGCGGCGCCTGGCGGGCATCACTCGGCAGATGCCAAAGCCGCGCCCATCATCAAAAAGTTGAGCCTGACTGAAATTTCAGTCAAACCCCGGCTTCACTGAAAGAATTTCTCGGAGATTGATTTATATGTCCTCTCCAAAAAATCAGCACGGAAAACAGCGGAAAAGGCAATTTACGGGAGTCTACGGCGCGAAGCGGGGTTGGAACTGTTACCTGCAGAGAACGACGTGCCGCGCCGCCGTTCCTCATTATTTTTTTCTAGCATCTGTTTAAGAAGGCGGACAGATGGTTTGTCACAAGTTTTGAGCTCAGAGAACAAGTTTTTTTTTTCAATTTTCCAGCTCATGTAAGTTGTCGGCAGCTGCCGGCATCTGCCACCCAACGTTTCCGAGATTGATCGGCTCAGTTCGGGCATAAATAGCTTCCGGCATCCCGGCATACAGCTTCAAGACAGCTTCTATCGCACAGCCTCTTGATTCTCATCTTGCCCTCTGCCCTCATGGCTGAAGCACTTGGCACCCTTGCCAGCATCCTGCAGCTTGTCGACACCATATTGAAGGCCCGGGAATACATAAAGGATTTCCACGAGGCACCAAAGGAGCAGAAGAAGCTGTTCTCGGAGATGGAGGGACTCAAAGCAGTCCTTGTGGAGCTGGACAAACGGGCTGTAGAGAACCCATCCAGCGAGGCTTTCTCACAGATGGTAGAACCACTGGAAACATTTGAAACCACACTGGAAATTGTCACCAAGAAGTTGGGACCTGTTGATGGACTGTCGAAGTTGACCAAAAAGCTGAATTGGACTCTGTGGAGCAAGAAGGAAGTTGCTGGGTACCTCGAGGAATTTGAGCGCATCAAGGCCTTGATCAATCTCTGGTTGACCATGGATATTTGGTATACCTATTCAGTTGATCAGAAAGCTTTGTGTATTTATCCACTCCAGGGATGTGGGCCAGAAACAAATATCTAACCAAGACAGTGAGTGGAATTGAATAAGGCTTGTTGGGTACTTCAACTTGACTCCAGGTATTCTGAACACTGTCCAAGAGCAAAAGGGCACCATTGATGGTGAGTTCAGGACTTCCTGTGTCTCCTCCTCCAGGCTGAATTCATCGCCGAAGCTGAGAAGCGGCAAAAGATCCTTGATTGGATGTCACCATTAAACTTCCTCCAGCGACAGGCTGATGTCTATGGTACTCTTCAGCCAGGAACTGGTGAATGGCTTCTCGGAGAGGCCCAATTCCAGGATTGGGAATCTGGTCCTGGTAAAGTCTTGTTCTGCTGTGGGATTCATATGTGGATCTTGGATGTTGTCTGGATTGATTCTGATGTAAATATAGCTGGAGCTGGCAAGACTGTCCTTGCGTATGTGATCATCTTCAAAGCAAAAGGAATTTAGCTCACAATATCTTAGGTCACTTGTCGTGAGTCACCTGGAGGCTCGGGCTCAGAACAGTGGCAGTGGCTTGGCATGCATCTATCTGAATTATAAAGAAACAGAGACCCAAACCATCACCAATCTCCTTGGTGCCTTGGCTGCACAGCTCATGTTGGGGAAACACATTCCTCCTCTGGGGCATAGCCTATATGAGCATCACCTTGCCAGATGGACTAGGCCTAATATCGATGAATTCCGCAAGGTTTTGGACTTGGCAATTGCCCTGTATCCAAAGGTCTACTTTATCATAGATGCACTGGATGAATACCCAGAGAATTGCCGGCATTGCTTCCTCAAATACCTCAGCACACTGGGTCCTAAAGTCAATATTATGATGACTTCACGGCCCCACATCAATCTGGATGCCCAGTTCCCAAACATGAGGACCATAGAAATTCATGCAACTGAAGAAGACATTCACAAATACTTGGATACACAGATTCAAAATTCGGTCCGCCTTTCAAAGCATGTTCAGACCCGCCCAGAATTGCAGGATGAAATACAGGCCAACATTGGTGAAAAGTCCGGGGGAATGTAAGTATACCTTTATGATTTCAAATATACACCACCAATTTATCTATCCAGGTTCTTACTCGCTAAACTTCATATTGAATCTCTTGCCACAAAGAATACCATCAAGGCAGTCCGGGAGGCTCTGCAGCACCTACCAGAGGGTTTGCAGCAGACCTATGATGAAGCAATGGAACGGATCAACTATCAGACCAAGGAGGATAGAGAGCTGGGGCTACTTGCTTTGACTTGGGTGGCAAATGCTAAGCAGCCACTGTCTGCTGCAGAGCTACAAGAAGCATTGGCAATTGAACCTGAATCCACATTCCTTGATAGGGACAATCTTCTGGACATGGACATCATCTTGTCCGCTTGTGCTGGGTTGATAATCCTGGATGAAGCAGTGTCTGTCATCCGACTTATTCATTATACAACACAGGACTATTTGGACAGCATTCAATCTGTGCAATTTCCATTGGCTCATACCACCATTGTGTCCACCTGTCTGACATACCTATCCTTCCCAGAATTCAAGATTCTACCAGGATACTGGGAAGAAGAAGAGCAGGAAAATGAAGGAGAGGAGGAAGATGAAGAAGAGGAAGAGGAAGACCTCCTGGTGGCTCATCCATTCCTCAAATATGCCCAGTACTGCCTCATGCATGCCAAAGGAGAGCCTGAGTTTGTTCTTCAAGACAAACTCACGGACTTCCTCACTGGAGCCTCCCGATTTACTGGTGTATGGGATGATACAGTTCCATGGACAAATGTCCGCTCTTTCACACCACTATGCATCTCTGCAGCATGTGATTTGGAAGTAACAATGCAACAATTGTTGGCCCAGGAAGTAGCACCGGAGGAAATCCTTACCGCTCTATGTACGGCCTCATCTAATGGTCACATTCACCTGGTTCAATTGCTCATTGATGCAGGTGCCAAAATAAATTCTTGGGATGTTCATTATGGAAATGCTCTGGATGTTGCATCCCTAAATGGCCATAAGTCAGTAGTCCAGCTCCTCATTGAGAAGGGTGCAGATGTGAATTTACAGGAAGGGTACTATGGAAATGCCCTTCAGGCCGCATCACTAAATGGCCACAAGTCAGTGGTTCAACTCCTCATTGAGAAGGGTGTGGATGTCAATGCACAGGGAGGGTACTATGGAAATGCACTTCAGGCTGCTTCCATCAATGGCCACAAGCCAGTGGTTCAGCTCCTCATCAAGAAGGATGCAGATGTGAATGCACAGGGAGGACAATATGGAAATGCCCTTCTGGCTGCATCAGAGAATGGCCATGAGTCAGTGGTCCAGTTTCTCATTGAGAAGGGTGCAGATGTGAATGCACAGGGAGGGAAGGCCCTTTTGGTTGCCTCCATGAATGGCCACAAGTCAGTGGTTCAGTTTCTCATCAAGGGTGCAGATGTGAATGCACAGGGCCATTTTGGACATGCCCTTCAGACTGCATCCCTGAATGGCCATGAGTCAGTGGTTGAGCTCCTCATTGAGAAGGGTGCAGATGTGAATGCACAGGGAGGGCATTTTTTTGGAAATGCCCTTCAGTCTGCATCACTGAATGGCCATGAGTCAGTGGTTCAGCTCCTTATCAAGAAGGGAGCGGATGTGAATGCACCAGGAGGGCCCTATGGAAATGCCCTTCAGGCTGCATCACTGAAGGGCCAACAGTCGCTGGTTCAACTCCTCATTGATCATGGTGCCGAGGCTAGTGTCCTTCAGTGATACCGGCCTGTTTGCCTCCCAGGTTTGGAATTCTAGCCAAGATATGGACATCAATTTATTTGTCAAAATACGTGATACAAATAGTTACCTTTCTGTTTTCCCAACTTTCCTGAATGTCGACCATACCAGTCTATATGTAAAATTTCATTGAGCGAGGAATCCACAATAAGGTAAGCAGAGCATCCAGATGGATACCTTTCTACATTTGAACGGTCCTTGAGCCTCCACGCACATCTAGCCATTTTCCCGGCATGGTATACATATAACAAACTCGGGCAAAAGTAAAGAAAGAAGGACATGTTACGAGTGTCAGTGGTTTAAATGTTGCCTGCTCACAGATACGTCTCTCAATTCTCAACAAAGCAAGGAATGCATGTACACACCCCGCACCTCTGGGTCTTCCTTCCTGCTGCACTCACTTGCTTAGGTGCATTCAAAAATCAAAGCGCATGAAGAGATGGATGGCTCAGGCTCGAGTCAAATGAGCTCCTCTTGCTTTCTTTTCGCCCAGTCCGAAAGGTGCAGGTGCGCCCCACGCCTCCGGGCCTTTCTTGCCACCAACTAAACCTTGTTAACTGCGTTCGAAATTGAACGGTAAACGGAAAAAGAAGACTGATTGATGGCTATGGTCCAGGCTCGAGTCGAATGAGGTCCTCCCACTTGACCTGTTCCTCTGTCATCAAGGGATGCAGGCCCGAGTTCCTCTGGCCTCCTTGAATCCTTCCTCCTCAACTAACCGTCCTATGAGGATTTAAACTCAAAAAGGGAAAGGAGGATGAGGCAGGAGGATGGCTCAGGCTCGAGTCAAATTCTCTATTAGATTTTAAGCTTATATTCAGACGAAAAGCACAGTGACCCTTTGCAAACACGCAGGGGATTTCATTCAAAACAACTACGCTACTTATACAAACCAGTCGAGTCATGAGTGCCTACGGAGATAAATAAAAGTACACGAATATGACTCCGTCAGAGTCATTACTGAGTCAGTACGGAGAAGGCGAGTCAGACAAGGAGTCAGAACAACTCACAGTCTTCCAGCAAATGAGCCGGTGTGCCGGTGCTTCCATTTTTCTTCCAACACTCTCCCTACCTAGTCTGAATCCGTTGGCATTCGGTTTGGCGGACCCCGGTTTTGAATGATTGATGCGTGACTACACGTGTTATTCCGGGCGTTCCCGCAGCCCCTAGGGTGCGGTCCGGTTGAGCGCATCGTGTCTGACTTCAATTAGGGGCCGCGGCAATGCCCGAAAACGCACGTGTAGTCACATTTTGATCATGTCATTCCGGGGTCCGGTAAGGCTGATGCCAACGGAATCAGACTCCATAGTAAGATTTTATCAACTATCATAAAATTTTGTGGAGTCTGACTACGGGAGACTACTCCCTACCTGCATCCTCATTAACACGCCATGGAGTGTAGGTGCGCCCGTGCGCCTCTGGGCCTCGTTTCTTACGTGATGATCTGGTCTAGGTGCATTCAAATTTTGTCGATGCGCTGAAAAGTTCGGGCTGCCCTTCCTACCTTCCTATCAAATTTAAACAAGCTTGGTTACATATAGGGGTCCGAAAATGACGCAGGAGCGAGGATACAGGACGCTTAAGCGGTCCATTCTCAAGCCAACTTAATCGGAGGTGTGGTGGCTAGCAGTAATACCAGCTTCGTTCAGGGTGTATTATCTGAGACTGGTTATCAAGCCACCTTACCATTTTTGTCCTCGAGCCCGTACAGAGAGTCAAATCGATACAGGTATATGGGCTCATCAACGAAGGTATACATCCTATGTGTGAGCTGAGTTTTTTTTTTTTCTTGGGAATTTACATTTGCATTCCATGGCCTGCCGAATTTTATTTCCGGCGGTATCCCAAAAGGGGAATAAACGGCTTAGTGGGCCACCCGGCCAAATCGTTCGTGCACACCCATACTATTCACCCCAGTGCATTTCAAATCACTTAGTGGATAGGGCTACATTATTGGGTACACTCAAACTGCAAATCTGGCATGTATTGGGACCATAACTATTTGCCTTTCCAGCCAGCTATGATGGGTGAGATTGCTGTCCGGACAGAATGGTCTACCTTCTGAAGGACAGAGTGCAACGAAGCCAAAAATAAGACATAGACGACTCCATGGGAAGTATTAAGACAGACTTAAATGCAAAGGACGGCCCCCCATATACCCATAACCTGTCCAACAAAATCCATCTTTATGTGCAACTGAAATGCGGTGCTTTGGAGTGGTAGCCCAGCGTGAACAGAAAGTCGGGCAGTTAAAAGCCAACTCAATGTTTTAGAATAGTGGGTTAGTGGTATCAAATGCAACAACCAATTCCCAAGTCCTTAGCCAAGACCGGTGGATTGCTATAGAGGTGGCTGGATTGTGCCGCTCAGGATAAGGTCAAGATGATCTCGAAGGGTCCAAGAGGCGAGGGAAAATCGTTGTCACACATATAGTATGGCACGGAGTCATCGATTCGAATCAAGGGATGTGAACGAGCCCCAAAACTTGTGAATCGGTGAAGAATTGGTGAAGAAACAAGCCAAACACGAGCGCTAGGGCCGTTCGGAGATAAGAAATGATGTTCACACACCGGCATCTTGATCGAGAACCTCCCATAACTTTTGATCGCCGCATCACCCTGCCTCGAAATTTGACATACAGTGTCACGATAGGTCATATTCCATCCTATAACCACCAAATCCCGGGATTCTATATCACAGTGCCTTCTATTATGCAAGTGGCCCACTAACTAGTTTGGCCCGGCGCTAAGCAGTCGCTGATAATAATATTCAATTTCCTTACATGCGGGCTCGTAGAAATGACCTTGTCAGGGAACTACATGTAGGCATAATGAGCGATGAAATTTATAGCTGAAGGACACGAGATTTCAATGAACGCAATGAGTGATCGGCGATGGATTAATATTTCAATTTTCCGGGCGAGAGAAAGGGACTTTGTAATTGAACATCAAGAGTGTCGCGTGCAATATGCATTCGCGACATTGATTAATTGGTTCATTGGTGTGTGGGGATCGCGTACGGCCAGTAACGGGAGGAGATCAGAGGAGATCGGGTTTCTTCCCGCCCTGCGGTCCGGTTGACACGTTTCGCTTGCACCCGTGCTTCTTCCAATCGCCCTCTGCCCTCGACGCAATGCCTCGACGTGCAGCGTTCGTCCGTGTCCCCGTCCAATGTCTATGTGTACTCGGGGTGCTCGGGGTGCTCAAGTGATCCACAAGCCCTCTGCTGGCGTCAGTGGCGGTCTCCCTCACGCATCCCGTCGTCCTCCGTGCTCCGGAATCGCACCGCGTCGTCTGCCACCGCCGCATCGCCCTCGTTACCGCGCCCGACGTCATCACGCACCTCCACAAGCGCCTCACTAACCTCGAGTCCGCGCAGCCAGGACGCCGAGCGACTCACCGTCCATTGCCAAGGTCGCGTCGTTGTCCACCTCCGTGTCGGCCGTGGTCGAGGCGGACCTCCTCTCCGCGCAGGCGCTGTTAGCGGGCACCTCTGCCCAGCTCGTGACTGCACAGGCCCAGCTGGCGGCGCTGCAGGCCGAGTTTGACACCGCGCTCCGTGCGCTCCGTATGCGTCGGAAGGGGAGAGCTCGACGATAGAGTGCGAGGGTGTGTCTATTCTCTTCTCTTTTCTCGCACTCCGCAGCGCGTGCTCGTCCCAAGCCCGTCCGCCCATCCGCTCCCTCGTGCGACTGGCGTCGGCGTCCTTCCGCGCGTCTCAAGGCGCCTCGTTTGCTCGTGCACCACGCCGTGCCGCGGTCCCCACGCATCCTGCCCCACCCGCATCCTTAATCCGACATACACTTAGGGCGTACGATGTACTAGCGACTACACCCAATACATCGGCTCCACCAGCCCTGTCCCTCCCTGTCCGTTTGCGTCGGCGCGTCAGAAATGAGATCACGCCGTGGCGCATACATACCGCTGGCCGTGCCGCGCTCTTCGGCATTCCCCGCCGCGTCGCGCACACTGGCGCGCGCCAGGCTGCACGGCCGACTCCTCCTCGCGCGCCCCGTGTGTCCTGCACCTCCCCGAGTCCACCCCCTCGCCTCGCTGCTCACTCCGCCCTGTGGATGCGCCCGTGCATTCACTCATACTGCCCATACCTCACTCTGTGTACCACTCACTGTACTCACCCCAAAATATCCCCCGCGGCGAACCTCATACCCTCATACGTCCAACTAAAGTACCCGCACGCTCAGAACGAGTAAGTCATCGCCAATTGGGCGCCGCGCGCGCCAGTCTTGTGCGCAACACTGACAACCTAAGCGAGTGCAAAGAAAGCGGATCCAGGTGCCCAGGGCAGCCTGCGAACGTAAATTTAACCCAGAGCTCAAGTGCGCGAGTGCGCGAGAGGAACGGACTCCGTCCTAGCAGAGTGGCTTGAGGAATAAGTTAGATGAGCCGTGATCCAGAGAGACTAATAGGTCAAGTAATGTATCTCGACCTCGGCGCGCGAGCGGGGACTTGCGGGCCCGAGCGAGCCTTGAGTAGCCAAAGCCAAGGTCGGTCATCCAACTAATGGCAACCGAACTGGGGCGCTCCACGCGACTCCTGTGAGCCACAAGGATCGACTTAATCACATAAACGAGCCCCCCAAAAAATGGGAATTTAAATCAGAGAGATGTGTCGACCGGGCGCAGTCCACCACGCGTATGTAAGGGACAGCGCCGAAGTGAGCAAAAGAAACTTTCCTAGCTGCGGTGTTCGTTCGGTAGGTACTCACCGGGCCGTAAGCCAGCTAGAGACTAGACGGTGCGGATGCCGAGAGTTTAAATATCTATCTTGATGAATTGAAGACCCTCCGCGGCCGAGTGAGACTCAGAGATGACTGTAGGAAGCCGTTCCGGCAGTGTTACCTGCGAATCAACCCGCCAAAGATCGCGTTGCGGTGCTCCCGAGAATATACGTACGCATCTTGCAGGTTCAAGGCAATCAGTGCAGGACGAGCCGGCGGGGGCAGATACCCACATTCAAGCCAGCGGCGGCATTTAAACGCGAAATGGGGAGGAAAAGAAAAACACGCACCTGAAGGGTAGAGAAGAATATTTATTAGGTTTATTGTCCCGGGGGATGCGGAGTTGGTTGTGATAGTTTCTCTTGTAAGTGACCAGAGCGAAGACGTGCAGCAGATCTTGCGGACTAGGCGGGCCGAGGGAAATAGAGATGAGACAGCGGAAGGGAGCCATGCAGCGCAATCGCACAGTCATAGTATCGGCGTCTTGAGCATGGGCGAGTCGTGCGGCGGCGGTTCGGGAGCGGGCGGCGTCCGAGCGGCCGAGGAGAGCAAGCCCTGCAAAAAGGATCAAGTGAGGGCGACGATGGTGTGATGCATACCGGGCCACGGTGATCGGGAGCGGCTTTGACACGCGCGGGAGACGTCGAGCTCTCCAAGAGACCATCATAGCTCTACAGGCGATGAGGATGCAAGACGTACATCTGAAGTGAGAAACATCATCCAACGGAGAAGATTCGACGGGCATAGTTTCGGCCTCTCGAGCGAAGATCGGCGAGGTGGAGGGGATGGTGAGGGCGTAGGGCGGGAAGTGCGGGCGGTTTTGAGTGTGCTAGGGCGGCGATCGAAGCGAAGGCAGGTGAGATTTGAGAGGAGGTGAATAATTCCTGTAAAAGATCATCGACGGAGTCAGCCTGATTAGGGTTGAGCACGTACTACTGGTTGTCCCAGCGGACGGAACTTGCGAGGAGCTACTGCCGGGGAATGAAATGCGAAGTATGTCGGGTAGCCGAGGAGTTCGCCAGGAAGACACGGCGGAGCGCGGAGGGAGTCGCACGATTCCTCGAGGAGATTAATATATTGTGTCTGGGGAAACACGTAAGTTGGGCACAAACACGGCGAGCTCGAGCAGGCACATTGTCAGGAAGCGGAAGCGTACATCAAATGTAAGCTTCCTTGTGAGTCCCACACTCACCTATCATCCTTCTTTCGCACCACGTTCCAATCTCCGTGTTGTGAATAAAATTGATTATCGCGCGATTCTGCACTGTTCTGCGGGCATCGTGGGTTCATTGGAGCGGCGTAGATATGAATGGAAGAGTTTCAACCCGGAATAACTCCACCATTGGGGCCGAGGAGATCGCTTGCGCGGAAACATCGTATTGCGAGCAAGTGCCGTTTGAGCAGCTCTGGGCGGGAGAGGCAGAGAAATGAGCCCAGAGGAAGAATGAGGAGGAGCCAGACATGATTTACGGAAGATTTTGAGGCGGCCGACGCAGCGGGTGAAGATCCCGCCCAATCGACATGGCGGTTCTCTGCAAAGGGCGCCTGCCGAATCGGGATGTCGAAGTCCCGGCGCCAAATTGAGATACCGGCAATCACCGGCCTAGCCACGTGGCTCATCTGCTCCTTTCACGACGCGCCCATGTCGCGCCGTGCTGGCGCGTACTTCTCTGGATTTCTGCTGCTTTTTCGAGCCCAACCTCGCGCCACCCTCGTAATTCGATCTCCTGGGCTTTTCTAACCAGTAAATCCTCTCGGCTGCATATATTCTGACCCCGGGTCGCACCAGAGCGCGCCGCGTGTATTCCGTCGGAAATAGCTTTTATGTCTTGCCTTCTGTGCTCCTCTACAACTCAGCTGTGGTTCCTGGGCGAGCTTGGGTTCGTTGCACCGCTTACGTTTAGGGATTCTGTGTTTCAAGGTGGATGGGATTCTCGTTTCAATTGGGGTACATCTGTTTCTTTCTCCGCGGCGCGAGCATTCTGTCTGCCAGACTGGAATATCTCGCTCTCTAAGTGAACCTCGCTGTGACACACTCTCTGCCTCTGCCAGGAATTCTTGCGGTTTACTTCCATTTGTTCCCGCAAAAGGCCTTTGTGATTCTCAGCTCCAGTTCTTCTGACTACGTTCTGAGCTTCTGGGTTTGAAGATGATTGGTCGTCCGGCTTGCTGGCATCAACTCGGTTCGCGAGACCTCAATTATTTCGTGCCCAGAATTTCAAAGCGGCGGCGACGACTGCTTCTGGAAGTGCACCGTCGATACCCGCTACTTTGGTCGAAGTTTTCCGACAAGAAGCGCGAAGAGTGCGTATTACGTTCGAGTTGCACTTCTCAAGGAGGTTGACCAATTCCAATCCTTGGTTCTTTGGTTTCGTGGATTTCCAGTTGGACGAAATCTCTTGATTTTCCTGGTTCTGGAAACTGGTGTGCAACTCGCACATTATCTCCCCTGTTTTTTTCTGTACAAAATTCATTCTCTTGCACGCTGCGCTTCAGGAGTACTTGACAGGAAGTTTGAAGTACCACGTTACGTTTCTGGCCAGCTCCCACGTTTCAAGGAGGTTGGATTTGGATTTCCCGCGCGAAAACGATTCCATCGAGTTAGCCCTACTCTGCCATTTTCTTTCTGCTCCGCGCGCGGATCCCACAGCGCCCAGGCCCGCTTGCTCTGCGCCTCAATTTCCCACCTTGGATTTCTCTGCCCAATTAATGCGTGGCCTGCAACTCTGTTACTTAGTACGGAGGATCAATTGACATCGCTCGGAATTCTGTCTATTTCCGCGCCCTGGGCTTCCCTTTTCTTCAAAGGAAGCGCGAGTAGAATGCATTACGTTTCGAGCTTCTGCGCTTCACGGTTGGCTTGATCTCTAAATGGTTCTGTCTTGATCCTGGTATTCCGCTTGGTGGTTGGTCGAGCTCGGAATTCAAAATCTCATGGCTCAGAGGCTGTGACGGAACGTTGGCTTGTCCCTCCCTCAGCGCTCTGAAGCGCCGGGCCGAATTAAGTTCCGTTGATCTGATTTATTACATAGCACTGGACGTTTCAGCGTCAGATCAAAGAGGTTGGGTAGAATTCCGCTTCTTCCTCGGACTGCGTGACTTTCTATTTCTCCAAATTCGCCATGGTCATACTTCCCGCCTCAATTTCCTCAACAATCCTGTGCGCATCCCAGTCGTTCTGGGCTCAGACTCCCGGGGGCCCTATCGGGGCTGTTCGCATTTCGGCGGAAAGTCTTTGTCATCGTCGCGCCGATTACGTTCTACATTCATATTCGGAGCGCACAACGTGTTGCGAGGCTGACACCTTGGCCGTCTGTCTCCGCCTCAGCTCTGGGCTTAACAGACTCTGCGGCGTAGCTTTTCCAGTCCGGCTCCAGGCCGAATAATGCCAAAGCCTTCCGTCGCTGCCTTGAAGGGTGCCTTTCTCGCTACACGCGGCTTATTTCCCTATACAGGTGCGCTGCTTTGAATTTTCGCAGCAATGTTATTCGACTTGTCTGCATTTCCGGCTTTGCCGTCGAGACCTTGTTTGGAGGCGAGAGTTCTGATCAATGTGTTCCGCGGGGGCATAGATAAACTGAAGGCCGTAACTTGGCACGAAGCTGCGGAGCAACTGGATGGCTCGCTTCTGGCACAACCACATGAGTTTGTTTTCTCCCGTCAACCACCACCACCCGCGCCATTCCTCCCCGCCGCCCTCGACCTTTTATTAATTTTTGGACGTCCCGAGGCTATGGTGCCTGCGCGAACCCAGCGCTCTTCTCTACCGTGACCACCGCTCAACAACTACATGCGATTTCTAGAGTCCTTGCTACTAGCATTTTAACTCTCCTCTCTTCCTTGGTATATGCCGACCTCAGCTGCCAACCTCCGAGACGACGTGCTGCAGATACTCGACAGCATATATCGGAGCCCCCCCGCGCTATCGACGCCGCACTCTTTCTTGGTGCTATTTCCCGCTACTCTCCCCTAAAAATCCCAAAGAATTATCCGCCATTCGGCCTACCCTGCGGTTTTTCCGGTGCGTCCCTCGTTACTTCATACTTACTTTTAGCACGCGATTTCAATTAACCACAAATTAAGGGATTAAGACTGGAAGAAGGAGGATGAGAAGAGCAGAGTTAACTGAGGGTCAGCTACATTTTATTGTGTGGATACGATGTTGTACCATTGTGCGCTTGCGAGCTTGCGACATTGAGGAGTTCGCGGATGGCGACCACGTAAGTACGTACGGTCAGTAACGGGAGGAGATCGGAGGAGAACGAGGAGACCCCCGGTTTCCCCCGGCCCGGGTGACACTGCCACTGATGTGCCCGTGCCTCTTCCAATCGCCCACTGCCCTCGACGTGCGGCGTCCGCCCGTGTCCGCGTCCGACGTCTATGTGTCGACGCTGTTTTGCTTGCAACAAGAACGAGGCTGGTCGTAAATGCGCGCACGAGACGGACCAGATTTTTTTTTACCACTACCAGCTTCGACCTCGTCAACCTCTCCATACGCATTCGCATCTTCTACGGGGACCGCCGAAAGGCCCAGGACGGCGACCACGGAGGCGGGTACGCGGCGCCGATGGCCGCTCGGACGAGTGTGAACGCGGAGACGGCCACACCCGTCAGCACTTGCCCCAAACGTCCGACAGAGAACTCCAGTACGTGCTCCCTCCCACTGGCTGTATGGATATCATTACACGCGATCTACAGCGACCTATACCTCGCCTTCCGAGCCCGCATAACACATCTCAGACGCGAAATCGCTGAAGCGCATAGTCATTCCCTCAGGGTATGACATCCGCACAAGAAGTGCACCGCCCGAAGCGGCGTCTACCAGTACTGGCACCCTCAAGTCCGCCGTTACGCCGCACCCCGCCCGCCCCCGCCATCCGCACACCGTCTCCCTCACACCCTCAGCAGCCTCGCATCTGCGCACAGCGGCTCGAATCCAAAGTTGCGGCATCGTGCACCTCCGCGCCGCGCAGCTTGTTATCGCACGCGCGTGCAGCGTGCGTGAGGACGGCGGGGCTGCGGTGCGTGCGCTGAACGCGGAGGTGCTTGCGGGGAAGACCGCGCTCGCGTCCGCGGACGAGATGCGGCGCGCAGTCGGCCGCGAGCGCGATATCCGGGTACGGCGCGGGGAACGGCTGGGCTGCTGTGCTAGGTACAGGAGGGGGTGGAGGAGAAGGAGACACGCGCGGAGCTCGCGGACGCGGTGAGCAGCGGGAAGCGCTGGACGATGGACGGCGGGGGCGTGCGTCTGTCTTCTCTCCCGCTCGCTCTACGCGCCCGCGCTGATGCATTTGACTGACAGTCGGAAGAGACGCAGGGGATGATTCCCCGCGCGGTGGCGCAGGTCTTCGGTGCTCAAGGACAACGGTAACGCCTACACGATGGAGGGCCAGCTCCTCGAGATCGTGCGTCCCTCTCTCTCTACTCTTCTCTCCCCCACCCATGCCTTCGCTCACACGTACCCCGCAGTACAGCGAGACGATCACGGACGCGCCGGGGCCCACTGACTGAGCCGCCACGCAAGCACGGGATCCACCACCGCTGTCTCGGACGTGCGCAGACGTGCGCGCACGCGCGCTCACCGGCCCCGCGCAGGCGCGCTCGCGGCTCGCGGCTCGCGCAGGCGCGGGCATCGCGGCAACGCGCATGAACGCGCACTCGGTATTCACACTGCGCATCCGCGGGACGCACCGCCCTCGTGGACGTGCGCAGGTCTCGTCGCTGCTCGCGCACGCATGAACGAGCGCAGCTCGCGCGCACTCGGTGTCCGCTGCGCATCCGCGGGACGCTCGCAGCTCGCGCATCCGCAATCCGCTCCGGCGCTGAATGACCCCCGTGCACCCGGCGGGCAGCGCGGGGCGTCGGGTGCGCGCGCGTGGAGGCGCCGCAGCGCAGCGCATCAACCGGAATCCGAGTCGGCGCGCGCTGGGGGACGTCGTCGCGGCGCTGGCGCGCATGTCACGGTGCCCTCTCGGAAGGTAGGCACTCGATGGTGCAAAGAACTCGACCTCGACGGCGCCCTATACTCGTCGGAAGTTAAGCACCCGACGGGGCGTCTCCGCTTCCTCTGCTGTTCCTGTTCCTCTCCACTCTTCACCCGCTGAAAGCTTTCGAGGCGCGAGCAGTTGACGTATACGTATGTACCTGCTGCGAAACTCGCTGAAGACGCTCGTGCGTATCCTATCTTTTACTTGATACTGGTGTTGATTGATGGGTGCTGTTATGTAGATGGTGCTGAACCTGTCCCCGCTCGCGGCGCATCTGAACGGGTCGCTGAGGTTCCCTACCAAAGTGCACGCGCGGTCTCTTCATTCTGTATTCTTTAAAATTATTCCTCGATTTCTGTGTATTTTGAGACGTGAATATCATTCGTCCGGAGCAGCGGGAAGCCCTAATCTTAGATCCCGCCAACTCGTCGTCGGATATCACGGAGCACTCGTACTCGAACACAGAAAGACGAAGGACAGAGTTGAAGATTAAGATGACGACACGTTGAGGCTGGGCGGGTGTTCCTTTTATAGCGACCGGGATTTGGCGCGTATGTATGGATTTTGGTGTCTCCTTATTATACATTATACATTATGTTCCGACGACTCAGTTGTGGAAGATTTCGGTGGGTCTGGAGGGTACTGATGGGAGGTGTAAGTTTGCGAAGTGTCCAAGTCCGCAGACGACAGGGAGATGGTCGAATTATTGTAGGGTGCTTCGTATTTAAGCGCCAACAATTTATTCCATCCGTCGGGGAACCTGCTTGAATGGACGGAATCTTTTATAATAATTGGAGCGCAATGATACTCTTGCTATTAGCCGAGTGGTGTATATACAGTCTCACCGCCAGCCAACTTGTCCCGCAACTGTCCGAGGCCTGCGCGAACAAGAATTATTGCACCGTGGGCTTGTGGCTGTAAACACGAAGAGAACACTACTAGAATGGTTAGAAGAAAATTCACACTAGTCAAATGTACGTGCCCCATAAAATGCTGTGCACGGCTGACATTTGCCTAGGCCAGCTGACGGAAGACTGGGGTCGGGCCAGTGTTCAGTCGACTAGTATAACTCCAATCAAATCTCGCGGATGCCGGCAGCTGCCGACCCTTTTGGGATTGTTTCCCTCTGAGGTTGAAACTTGGAAACACCTTCTGGGACCTATACAGTTCTTCTTAACTTCCACTAAAACCTTGGCCACTGTGTGGAAATGAAAATGGCCACAAGGAAAGACGGGGGAAAGCGGCATCTGGCGGCCATCACGCCCATCAAAAAGTTACTCTTGACTAAAATTTTAGCCAAACACCCTGCTTCACTGAAAGAATTTCTTGGAGACTCGCTAAACCAGCTTTTACTGAATTTATGTGGCCTCTCCAAAAATCAACACAGTCAATGGAAAAGGGAAGTTGCGCGTGAGTCTACGGCGCGAAGCGGGCTTGGGACTGTCACCTGCAGAGAACGACGTGCCGCGCCGCCGTTCCTCATTTTTTTCTACCATTTACTTAAATTACTTTGGAAGGCGGACAGATGGTTTTCACAAGTTTTGAGCTCAGAGAAGAAGTTTTTCAATTTTCCAGCTCATAGGTAAGTTGTTGGCGGCTGTCGGCATCTGCCACCCAACGTTTCCGATATTGATCGGAGATCTATGCAAGTTCGGGCATAAATAGGTTCCGGCATCCCGGCACACAGCATCAAGACAGCTTCTATCGCACAGCCTCTTGATTCTCATCTTGCCCTCTGCCCTCATGGCCGAAGCACTTGGCACCCTCGCCAGCGTCCTCCAGCTTGTCGACACCATACTGAAGGCCCGGGAATACTTCAAGGACTTCCATGAGGCACCAAAGGACCAAAAGCAACTGTTCTCGGAGATGGAGGGACTCAAGGCACTCCTCGGGGAGCTCGACAAACGGGTGACGGGGAACCCATCCAGCGAGGCTTTCTCGCAGATGGTGGGACCATTGGCCACATTGAAAACCATGATGGAACATGTCACCGAGAAGTTGGGACCTGTTGATGGACTGCCGAAGTTTACCAAAAGGCTGAATTGGGCTCTGTGGAGCAAGAAGGACGTTGCTGGATACCTGGATGAGCTCGAACGCTTCAAGGTCTTGATTAATCTCTGGTTGAGCATGGATATTTGGTGTGTCTCTTATTCACTATGCTTGGAAGTTTCAGGTATTCATACAGTCCAGGGATGCGGGCCAGAAACAAATGACTTACCAGGACAGTGAGTGAAATTGAATAAGGCTCGGTCTGTACTTTAACTTGAATCCAGGTATTCTGAACATTGTCCAAGAGCAAAAAGACACCAGTCTTAAGGCTCAATTCACCAACGAAGCTGAGAAGCGGCAAAATATCCTTGATTGGATGTCACCATTAAACTTCCTCCAGCGACAGGCTGATGTCTTTGGTGCTCTACAGTCTGGAACTGGTGAATGGCTTCTTGGCAAGGCTGGGTTCCAGGAGTGGGAATCTGGGTCTGGTGAAGTGCTGTTCTGCCGTGGGATTCGTACGTGGATCTTGCCGGTTGCCTAGATTGATTCTAATATAAATATAGCTGGTGCTGGCAAGACTGTCCTTGCGTATGTGATCATATTCAAAGCAAAATGCATTTAGCTCACAATATCTTAGGTCACTCGTGGTAAATCACCTGGAGGCTCAAGCTCGAAACAGTGACATTGGCTTGGCATGCATCTATCTGAATCATAAAGAAACAGAAAGTCAAACCATCACCAATCTGCTTGGTGCCTTGGCTGCACAGCTCATGTTGGGGAAACACATTCCTCCTCCAGTGCATAGCCTATATGAGCACCACCTTGCTAGACGGACCAGGCCTAATATTGATGAATTCCACAAGGCTTTGGACTTGGCAGTTGCCCTGTATCCAAAGGTCTACTTTATCATAGATGCACTGGATGAATACCCAGAGAATTACCGGCATCGCTTCCTCAAATATCTAGGCACACTGGGTCCTAAAGTCAATATCATGATGACTTCACGGCCCCACATCAATCTGGATTCCCAGTTTCCACACTTGAAGACCATCGAGATCTGTGCTACTGAGGATGATATTCACAAGTATGTGGATGCACAGATTCAAAATTCAGCTCGTCTCTCAAAGCATATTCACACCCGCCCTGAATTGTGCAATGAAATACAAGCTAAAATCGGTGAAAATGCGAAGGGAATGTGAGTGACCCAATTTTATCATTTCAAAACTCTCATTAACATTCATCTGGGCAGGTTCTTACTTGCCAAGCTTCATATTGAATCTCTTGCGACAAAGAATACCATCAAGGCAGTCCGAGAGACTCTACAGCACCTACCAAAGGATTTAAAGCATACCTATGATGAAGCAATGGAACGGATCAACCACCAGACTGAGGAGGATAGACAAATGGGAATGCTTGCTTTGACCTGGGTAGCAAATGCAAAGCGGCCGCTTTCTGTTGCAGAGCTACGAGAAGCCTTGGCCATTGAACCTGAATCCTCATTCCTTGATATGGACAATCTTCTGGACATGGACATCATCCTATCTGCCTGTGCTGGTTTAATGACTGTGGATGACACTGTGTCTGTGGTTCGACTTATTCATTATACAACACAGGACTATTTGGACAGCATTCAATCTGAGCAATTTCCATTGGCCCATATCACCATTGTGTCCACCTGTCTCACATACCTATCCTTCCCCAAATTTGAAGTTATACCAGGAAACTGGGAAGAAAGGAGAGACATGCTTGTGGCTCATCCATTCCTTGAATATGCTCAGTACTGCCTCATACATGCTAAAGGAGAGCCTGAGGTTCATTTTCCAGACAAGATCATGGCCTTTCTCACCGGAGCCTCCAGATTTACCAGTGTCTGGAGAGATGCAGTTCCATGGAAGGTGATCTACAGGGACTACTATTTTCCCCCTCTATGCCTCTCAGCAGCATCTGACTTGGAAGTAATAATGAGACAATTGTTGGGGCAGGGAATAGCACCAGAGGACATGGTTGCTGCTCTATGTGCAGCCTCATCTAATGGTCACATTCACCTGGTTCAATTGTTAATTGATGCTGGTGCCGCAATCAACTCCAATGATGTTCATTATGGAAATGCTCTGTATGCTGCATCCCTAAATGGCCACAACTCAGTAGCCCAGCTCCTCATTGAGCAGGGTGCAGATGTGAATGCACAGGGAGGGCGCTATGAAAATGCCCTTCAGGCTGCATCAAAGAATGGGAATGAGTCAGTGGTTAAGCTCCTCATTGAGAAGGGTGCAGATGTGAATGCACAGGGCGGGTACTATGGAAATTCCCTTCAGGCTGCATCTGCGGATGGCCATCAGTCGGTGGTTCAGCTCCTCCTTGAGAAGGGTGCAGATGTGAATGCACAGGGAGGGGACCATGGAAATGCCCTTCAGGCTGCCTCATTGAATGGCCATGAGTCGGTGGTTCAGCTGCTTATTGAGAAGGGTGCGGGTGTGAATGCACAGGGAGGAGTCTATGGAAATGCCCTTCAGGCTGCATCACGGAATGGCCATGAGTCGGTGGTTCGGCTCCTCATCGAGAATGGGGTGGATGTGAATGCACAGGGAGGACATTTTGGAAATGCCCTTCAGGCGGCATCATTTAATGGGACTGGGTCAGTGGTTCAGCTCCTCATTGAGAAGGGTGCGGATGTGAATGCACAGGGAGGGGCCTACGGAAATGCCCTTCAGGCTGCATCTGTGCATGGCCATGAGTCGGTGGTTCAGCTCCTCATCGAGAAGGGTGCGGATGTGAATGCACAGGGAGGGCACTATGGAAATGCCCTTCAGGCTGCATCGCAGAATGGGAATGAGTCAGTGGTTCAACTCCTCATCGAGAAGGGTGCGGATGCGAATGCACAGGGAGGGTTTTTTGGAAATGCCCTTCAGGCTGCATCATCGAATGGCCATGAGTTGGTGGTCTGGCTCCTCATTGAGAAGGGTGCAGATGTGAATGCACAGGGAGGGTTCTTTGGAAATGCCCTTCAGGCTGCCTCACAGAATGGCCACAAGTCGGTGGTTCAGCTCCTCATCGAGAAGGGTGCCAACATGAATGCACAGGGAGGGGACTATGGAAATGCCCTTCAGGCTGCCTCACGGCATGGCCATGAGTCAGTGGTTCGACTCCTCATTGATCATGGTGCCGAGGCTAGTGTCCTTCAGTGATACCGGCCTGTTTACCTCCCAGGTTTGGAATTCTAGCCGAGATAGGGTCATCGATTTATCTATCGAAATACGTGATACACATAGTTACCTTTCTGTTTTCCCAATTTTCCTGAATGTCAACCATATCAGTCTATATGTATATGTAAAATTGTATTGGGTGAGGAATCCACAATAAGGTAAGCAGAGTTGGCATCCAGACGGATACTTTTTCTACATTGGAACAGTCCTCGAGCATCCACACACATCTAGCTATATTTTCCGGCATGGTATACATATACTGAACCTGGCCAAAAGTAATGAATAAGAATGAAGATGTTATGAATGCCAGTGATTCAAATGTTGCCCACTCACAGATATGTTCGTCAATTCTTGACAAAACAAGGAATTCAGGTGTGCACCCCATCCCTCTGGGCCTTCCTTCCTGCTGTACTCACTTGCTTAGGTGCATTCAAAATCAAACTACACGAAAAAATGGTTGGAGAAAATTGATGGCCCAGGCTCAAGTTGAACGAGCTCTCCCTACTTTCAGCTTTTCACACACATATTCAGTGTAGGTGCACACACTGCGCCCCCGGGCCTCACTTTGTACGAACCGAACTTGATTAAGTGTGTTCAAATTTAACAAGGGAAAAACACAGGTGGGAGAGAGGATGGCCCAGATTCGAGTTGAACAAGCTCCCCTGCTTCATTCCTCATGATGTCGACTTGAAGAGTGCATGTGCACACAGTGCGCTTCTGGGCCTGGTTCGCTAGCCAGGGAGTTTGTTACGTGCATTTAAATGGACCGCAGGTATGAAAATACTTCACCGAACGGGAAGGGCCCAGGCTAGAGTCGACTGAACTGCTCCTGTGTTTTCACAAAGAAGAGATACAACCAATGCAGGTGTGCACCGTGCACCTCTGGGCCTTCCATGCTTAGGAATGGACTTGGTTAAGTGGGTTGCAAATTAAATATGGGAAAAAGGATCGCTAGACATCCATTCCATGGCCCAGGCTCGAGTCGAACGAGCTCGGCGTGTTAAGTGGGTTCGAGAATAAATCAGGAATTGCGAGAGCAAGAATACCCAACGCTGAAGTGGTTCACTCGCAAGAGCGTGATGGAGGTCCTGCGGTTCAATCAGGGCATAATATTCAATTTCCTACGCACGCGCGGTAGGTAACGGGAGGAGATCGGGCTTCCTCCGGCCCCGCGGTCCGGTTGACACGTCTCGCTTGCACCCGTCTTTTCTTCGAATCGCCCTCTGGCCACCTAACTCATCCCTGGACGCAAAAGGCTGAAGCGCAAAGTCGTCCCCGACGAGGACAACATGGACAGTCGCACAAGAACTTGAAGGGCACCGGCAGCGGCTTCCGCTCGAGGCCCATCCAGGCCTCCAATGCCACCGCGATCGCCTCGACATCCACTCGTGCTGGCGGCCCCAAATCCTCCGTCATGCCGCACCCGCTGACGCAGCCCCGCCCACCCGTCGCCAAGCGCACCACGCGCGGGCGAGCGCCACCCGTCTCCACCACTGGCGTCGGCCCAGCCCGCGTCCTGTACTCCTCGGCGCTCGGGAAGACCACCACGTCGGGGTCTTCCATCGCCGCAGCCGCCGTCGCCGCGCCCGACGTCATCACGCATCTGCACAAGCGCCTCACCGCCTTCGACTCCGCGCGCAGCCAGGACGCCGAGTGGCTCACCACGCGTCTCGAGTCCGAAGTGACGTAGTGGCGTCGTCGTCGAGCGCCTCAGCGTCGGCAGCGGTCGAGGCGGACCTCCTTCCGGCGCAGGCGGAGTTAGCGGGTGCCACTGCCCAGCTCGTGAATGCACAGGCGTAGGCCGCGGCGCTGCAGGCCGAGTTTGACACCGCGCGCCGTGCACGTCGGGTGCTTAGCAAGAAGGTAGAGCTCGACGATGGCGTGCGAGGGTGTGTCTTTTCTATTCTTCTCTTTTCTTGCACTCCGCAGCGTGTCGCCGCCGGCTCGTCCCAAGCCGTCCGTCCGCTCCCCGTGCGACTTGCGCTGGCCTCCTTCCGCGCGTCTCAAGGCGCCTCGTTTGCCCGTGAACCACACCGCACCGCGGGACATCTCCTCACTCGCATTCTTGCTTCTACACACGCCTAAGGCCTCCGCTGTACTGCCTAGTGCACTCAATACATCCCCTCCTCCGGTCCTTTCCCTCCCGTGACTGTCCGTGCGCGCGAGAATGCGAGATCGCGCCGTGCGAGCTACATACCGACTCGAGCGATGCCCCGTGACCCTGGTCAGTCCACGCGCTCTTCCGAGTCTTCGTCATCTCCCGCCGCGTCGCGCACATTGCGCAGCCGCTCATCTTCGCGCACTAAGGTCTGCCGTGCCCCCGCCCTTCTCCCCTCGCTCCAGGTCCACACCCTCGCCCTCGGCGTTCACTCCGCCCCGCGGATGCGTCCGTGCGTTCACTCTTACTGCGCATCCCTCACCCGTATACTACTCAATGCACTCACCCCAAAATAACCCTCGCGGCAAATGGACTTTCGAGCTTTATGCCCCCATACGTCCAACTACACTCCCGCATGCTCAGATCGAGTAAATCACCAATTAGACGCCGCGCGCGCCAGTCTTGTGCGCAATACCGATCAACCAACCACAAAGAAATCGGATCCAGGTGCCCAGGGCAGCCTGCGAACATAAATTTAACCCAGAGCTCAAGTGCGCGAGTGCGCGAGAGGAACGGACTCCGTCCTAGCAGAGTGGCTTGAGAAATAAGTTAGATGAGCCGTGATCCAGAGAGACTAATAGGTCAAGTAATGTATCTCGACCTCGGCGCGCGAGCGGGGACTTGCGGGCCCGAGCGAGCCTTGAGTAGCCAAAGCCAAGGTCGGTCATCCAACTAATGGCAACCGAACTGGGGCGCTCCACGCGACTCCTGTGAGCCACAAGGATTGACTTAATCACATAAACGAGCCCCCCCAAAAATGGGAATTTAAATCAGAGAGATGTGTGTCGACCGGGCGCAGTCCACCACGCGTATGTAAATCGGGACAGCGCCGAAGTGAGCAAAAGAAACTTTCCTAGCTGCGGTGTTCGTTCGGTAGGTACTCACCGGGCCGTAAGCCAGCTAGAGACTAGACGGTGCGGATGCCGAGAGGTTAAATATCTATCATGATGAATTAAAGACCCTCCGTGGCCGAGTGAGACTCAGAGATGATCATAGGAAGCCGTTCGAGCAGCCACGTTCCATACCTGCAAATCACGCCGAAGATCGCGTCGCGGTGCTTCCGAGAATATACACCTCTTGCAGGCTCAAGCCAATCAACGCAGGAGTCGAGCCGACGGGGCACATGCCTGCCTACATTCAAGTCAGCGGCGAAATTTAACCGTGGATATGGGGAGAGAAGGAAAACACGCACCGAAGTAGTAGAGCTGAGCTTTATTAGGTTTATTGTCCCGGGGGAAGCGGAGTTGGTTGTGATATTTGCACTTGTGGTTGGCCGGAGGGACGACGTGCAGCCGAGTTTGCGGACGAGGCGACGCTAGAGAAGCAGAGGTCCGAGACAGCGGAACAGAGCCATGCCATGCAGCGCAGGAGTCGAAATCTAAATTACAGACAGAGCCATGGCCTGGGTGTCAAGCGTGCGCGAGGGCAATTGGTGTGGAGTAAGGCGGCGGAAATAAGGACCAACCCGAGCAGATTTCGCGTGGGGAATAGATATAACGCGGCATCACAGTCCAGTACGGAGTCGAGAGGCAACAACAGGCACACAGGCGCGAGGATTCTGGCGTCATAAGAGGTCGCTAGCCGCAGTTACACCGCGGACTTGCGTGGAGACGGGGATCACAGTCCGGGGGTGCGCATGGAATGTCGAATCGGCCCAGCAGGGTGGCGGGGAGGTCACGGCGGCGTGAGATGGCAGCGTGAAGGTGCCGTACCGGCACAGTAACGGCTTAGCGCGCGAGGGCGGGCGATGGTCGAACGGCACGAGAATGGGCGGCGGCTAATTCTGAAAGAGATCATCTACGCTGTAAGGGCGAGGAGGATACAAGACATACGGCGATGAACAGGGAAACGGAATGAGCCATTTCAGATTGGGAGGGGCATAGTTTCGGCCTCCAGCGCGAAGATCAGCGAGGCTGAGGGGCATGGTGACAGCGTAGGACCAGGCGGGCGGGCGATTTCGAACGGCAGTGATCGAACCGAAGGCCGGCGAGGAATATTTAGTGAGAGGAGGCGAATAAATCTTGTAAAAGATCATCGAGGGAGGTTGATTAGGGTTGAGCACGTACTACTGGTTGTCACAGCGGACGGAACTTGTGTGGAGGATCTGCTGGGAAATAAATTCCATTATGTCGCATAGTCGTGGAGCTCTCCAGGAAGACACGGTGGAGCGCGAGGGGAGTCGTACGATTCCTCGAGGAGCTCAATATATCTTGTCTGGGGGAAACACATGAGGTAGGCGCAAACGCGCCGACTTGACCACGCACCTTGTCAGGAAGCGGAAGCCTCGATCAAATGCAAGCTTTCTTGAGAATCCCAGAGTCATCTATTACCCTTCCTCCACACCGCTTCTCAATCTCCGCGGTCCGAATAAAATTGATTATCGCGCGACTCTGCGCAGTTCTGCCTACTTCTGCGAGCATCGTGGCTTCACCGGAGCGGCGGAGATACGAGTTGGAGAGTTTTAACACGCATCACTCCATCATTGGGCCGAGGAGATCGCTTGCGCGCGGAAATACCGTTTTGTGGGCAAGTTCCGTTTGAGCAGCTCTGGGCGCGAGAGGCGGAGAAATGAGGCCAGAAATGAAGAAGAGAGCAGCCAGAGATGTGCTATGTAAGATTTCAAGGCGGCCGACGCAGCGGGTGAAGATCCCGCCCAATCGACATGGCGGTTCTCTGCAAAGGGCGCCTGCCGAATCGGGATGTCGAAGTCCCAGCGCCAAATTGGGATACCGGCAATCACCGGCCTGGCCACGTGTCTTGCTCCTTTCACGATGCGCCCATGTCGCGCCGCGCTGGCGCGTACTTCTCTGGATTTCTGCTGCTTTTTCGAGCCCAACCTCGCGTCACCCTCGTAATTCGATCTCCTGGGCTTTTCTAACCAGTAAATCCTCTCGGCTGCATATATTCTGACCCCGGGTCGCACCAGAGCGCGCCGCGTGTATTCCGTCGGAAATAGCTTTTATGTCTTGCCTTCTGTGCTCCTCTACAACTCAGCTGTGGTTCATGGGCGAGCTTGGGTTCGTTGCACCGCTTACGTTTAGGGATTCTGTGTTTCAAGGTGGATGGGATTCTCGTTTCAATTTGGGTACATCTGTTTCTTTCTCCGCGGCGCGAGCACTCTGTCTGTCAGACTGTGATATCTCGCTCTCTAAGTGAACCTCGCTATGACGCTCTCTCTGCCTCTGCCAGGAATTTTTGCGGTATGCTTCCATTTGTTCTTGTGAAAGGCCTTCGTGATTGTCAGCTCCAGTTCTTCTGATTATGTTCTGAGCTTTTGGGTTTCAAGATGGTTGGTCTTCCGGCTCAGTGGCGCCCCTTCGCTTCGCGAGCCCTCAATTATTTTGCGCCCAGAATTTGAAAGCGGCGGCGACGACTGCTTCTCAGAGAACCTGGAAGTGCAGCGTTGATGCCCGCTTTCTTTGGTCCAAGGGTTCCGACGAGAAGCGCGAAGAGTGCGCAAGATGTTCGCGATTTGCGTGTTTCAAGCAGGTTGAACAATTCCAATCCTTGTTCTGGGTGTGACGGATTCCCAGTTGGACGACACTGGGCAATGTCTCGAGTTTTCCTGGTTCCAACTCGAACATTATCTCTGCTGATTTTCTTCTGGATAAAATGGATCCTCTGGGACGCGACGCTTCGGAACTACTTGACAGGAAGCTCGAAGTACCACGTTACGTTTCTGGCCAGCTCCCACGTTTCAAGGAGGTTGGATTTGGTTTTCCCGCGCGAAAACGATTCCATCGAGTTAGCCCTACTTTGCAATTTCTTTCTGCTCCGCGTGCGGATCCCACAGCGCCCAGGCCCGCTTGCTCTGCGCCTCAATTTCCCACCTTAGATTTCTCTGCCAAATCAATACGTGGCCTGCAACTCTGTTGGTACGGAGTATCAATTAACATCGCTCGGAATTTTGTCTATTTCCGCGCCCTGGGCTTCCCCTTTCATCAAAGGAAGCCCGAGTACAATACATTACGTTTGCGAGCTTTTGCGCTTCACGGTCGGCTGATCTCTTGGGTCCTGAAATGGTTCTGTCTTCATCCTGCTATTCCGCTCCGGTGGTTGGTCGAGCTCGGAATTCAAAATTTCATGGCTCAGAGGCTGTGGCGGAACATTGGCTTGTCCCACGCTCAGCGCTCTGAACCGCCCGGCCGAATTCAGTTCCCTTCGGCCGTGTTCTGACTTATTACGTCGAGTACTGGCAGAGGAACTGTCATACGACACTTTTCCTCCGTCGGTTCTCGCTAAAGTTGCTTCTGCCTCATAGGTTCGAGGAAGCGTAGGCAACACTTTTACGTGGCTTGCTTCGGCGGCGTTTCAAAGTGGTTGGTCTGCGCGCTATTTTGGTCTTATCAATGTTGGTTTCCTTTCTCCTAGTGGCTCACCTCGGATTGAGGCACCGACCCCATACTCTGCCCGGGAGAATTTTTAATTCAGTTTGAACGCATGCAAAGTCTACACAAACCTTGTAGCTTTTATTTCTGGCTTCGACGCTTCAAGGTGCTTGACCTGAGTGCCATTGTTACTACAGTGCAATGCGCGAAACCTGCTGCTCCTGGTGAACATCTGCTCCTGCGTAGGCCGCGGCTAAATTCGTAGAGCCCAGGGATCGGGATTGTGCTGTCGCCGGAGACTCTCCACCTGGGAGGATCCAGTTTCTCGGTCAAGACTCCGGCAGGACATTTTCGAGCCGCACATTGGACCCAAGTATCGATCGAAGCCCCAAATCCCGCAAACCGACAGTGCGGCTCTGGAACTCAGCTTCTATGATGTGCCTTCTACGATTAATTTCAATATGGGTTCTTTTTGGACTTTCTCTCCTGCTCGGGAAGATAGATTCTCAATCTAGGCGTGTTCTGTTGGCTGCTCCGCGTGTCTTGTTCGGCGGGTGTTTGTGCTGTATTTTTGCGCGCTTGGCGCACTTTCTTGATCTTCTGGGCCTTTGTATCTCCTCTGGAATCATCACCCCGTGAACTCACGCGGCGCTAACGACTCGCTTGGACTACCACCTGTTCCCTCTCTCTCTTGAGATCCCGCGTTTACTTTCTGGATAAGACCCCATTACGACTCACTGGTTCGGTGTTTCAAGGTGGTTCGCCGGGCTTTCACCTCGCGGAACTGCGCTGCTCTCGGCAAGGTGGGTCCTATGCATCGATTACGTGCTTGCCATCTGCGTTCCAAAGTGGTTGAGATTCGCATTTGGGCTGCGCAGTTCTCCCGCAGCGTGGGCCCTTCCGGATTCTCATCTCCAATGTTTTCCGCTCCCGCACGGCACCTCTCCGCTTTGTCTTTTTGCACGGCCTGCCTCCTTGACTATTCCGGCGAGTCTTGTCCAGGATAGCCGTGGCTTCTTCCGAGAGAACTCGGAAGCCAATATATTTTTGCCGGCGATTTCCGCGCAACCGATCCAGCTCGCTTCTCCTGGATAGGGGGTGCCTTATGTTTCAAACTTCGGTGTCCGGAAGCGCATTAGCACCGCGCATTGCGTTCTGCGTCGGTCGTTTAAGGGGGTTGACTTTGGTTTCCCTTTGCTCGTGGATTCCTGCAACACCTGGCTGTTCGTCACCTGGGCGTAATAGATTCTTCGGCGTAGCTTTTTCCAGTCCGGCTCCAGGCCGAATGCCAAAGTCTTACGTCGCTGCCTTGAAGGCTACACGCGGCTTATTTCCCGTACGGCGGCTGCTTTGAAATTTCCCAGCAATGTTATTCAATCCCTGCCATTCGTCCCCACTGCCCCCGTCCTTTTATTCATTTTTTGGACGTCCCGAGGCTATGGTGCCTGCGCCAACGTAGCCCGCCATGTTCCCCCGCTGTTCTCCAGCGCTCAACAGCTGTATGTGATTTCTGGAGTCCTTCCTACTAGCATTTTAGCTCTCCTCTCTTAGTATATGCCGAACCTCACTCCCGAGACGACGTGCCGCGGATATTCAACACCATATATCGGAGCCCCCGCGCTATCGACGCCGCACCCTTTCTCGGTGCTATTTTCCGCTACTCTCCCCCTAAAATTGTCTGCTGTTCGGTCTACCCTGCGATTTTTCCGGTGCGTCCCTATTCTTCTGCTCGTTAAGTACTTCATAGCATGTGATTTCAATTAACCACAAATTAACGGACCAAGATTGGAAGAAGGAGGAAGAGCAGAGCAGAGTTTATTGAGAGTAGCGTGTATATTTTTATTATACGGATGCGATGTTGTATAATTATGCGCTTGCGAGCTTGTGACATCGAGCAGTTCGCGGATGGCGACCAGGTAAGTGACGGGAGGAAATGGGAGGAAATCGGGTTTCCTCCGGCCCGGGTGACACTGCCACTGATGTGCCCGCCTCTGCCCTCGACGTCCGCCCGTGTCCGCGTCCGACGTCTGTGTGTGCTCGACGCTGTTTTGCTTGCAACAAGAACGAGGCTGGTCACAAGTCCGTGCACGAGACGGACTGGATTCACTAGCGCGCATCAACATCGACCTCGTCAATTTTCCGTACGCATCCACCTCCTCTACGGGACCGCCGCGAATACGGCCGAGGAAGGCCAGCACGGGAGCGGGTACATGGCGCCGAGTGTGAGCGCGAGGATGGCCACACCCCTTCAAACGATCGGTTCTTGCCCCGGCCTCACTCGAGTGCGTGCTCCATCTCGACGGCTGAATGGAATCCTGACACGCGATCTCAAGCCCATGTCTCGTTTCCCGAGACCGTATAACGCATCCCAGACGCGAAATCGCTGAAGCGCAAAGTCATCCCCTCGGGGGTGACATCCGCACAAGAAGGGAACCGCCCGACGCCTCGAGTCCAGTGCCAACACGACGTCCTAGCGCTCGGTGTCTACCAGTACTGGCACCCTCAAGTCCGCCGTTACGCCGCGCCCCGCCCGCCTCCGCCCTCATCAGCCTCGCGTCTGCGCGCAGCGGCGCGAATCCAAAGCCTCGGCGTCGTCGAGCACCTCCGCGCCGAGGCGTACCTCCGCGCCGCTCAGCTTGGGATCGCAGATGCGCGCAGCCTGCGCGCGAGGACGCCGGGGCTGCGGCGCGCGGGTAGGCGCTCGCGCTCACGGCGGACTCGCAGCTGCCCGCGGGGAAGCCGGCGCGCGCCTCCGCGGACGAGATGCGGTGCGCAGTCGGCCGCGGGTGCGATATCCGGGTACGGCGCGGGGAACGACTTGGCTGCTGCGCCAGGCGCAGGAGGAGGTGCAGGAGAAGGAGATGCGCGCGGAGCTCGCGGGCGCGGTGGACAGCGGGAAGGGCTGGATGATGTAGGGCGGGGGCGTACGTCTATCTTATCATCCGCGCTGATACATTTGATGAGACGCTGGGGATAATCCCGCGCACGGTGGCGCAGGTCCGCTCGCGGAAGAGCTCACGGACAAGGGCCGCACCTACACGATGGAGGGCTAGTTCCTCGAGATCGTGCGTCCTTCCCTTCTCTCTAATCTACTCTCCTCTCACTCACCCTCTCATCACAGCTTTGCTCATATGTACTTAGTCCGCAGTACAAGAGATGATCACGGACACGCCGCCGCGCAAGCACGAAATGCACGAGATGCACCACCGCTCGACGACGCACCATACCGCCGTCTCGGACGCACGCACGCACGCGTTCACCGGCCCCGCGCAGGCCCTGCGCTCGCTGCTCGCGCAGGTGAAGGCGACGTGGCGACGCGCATGAACGCACGCACTCGGTGTCCACACGGCGCATCCGCGGGACGCACCGCCCTCGTGGACGTGCGCAGGTCTCGTCGCTGCTCGCGCACGCATGAACGAGCGCAGCTCGGGCGCAGTCGGTGTCCGCGGGACGCTCGCTCCTCGCGCATCCGCCATCCACTCCGGCGCTGACTGACTCCCGTGCACCCGGCGGGCAGCGCGGGGCGTCGGGCGCGTGAGCGTGAAGGCGCCACAGCGCAGCGCATCAACCGGAATCCGAGCCTGCGCGCGCTGGGGGACGTCGTCGCGGCGCTGGCGCGCATGTCACGGTGCCCTGTCGGAAGGTAGGCACTCGATGGTGCAAAGGACTCGACCTCGACGGCGCCCTATACTAGTAGGAAGTTAAGCACTCGACGGTGCGTCTCCGCTTCCTCTGCCGTTCCTCTCCCTCTCTACTCTTCACACCCGCTGAAAGCTTTCGAGGCGCGAGCAGTTGACTATGTACCTGCGCGAAACTCGCTGAGCGGGAACTCCAAGAAGCCCGTGCGCGTCTTATGATTTACGTGGTACTTCCTTAGATTCCTTTGACTAATGCACGCTGTTGTATAGATGGTCCTGAACCTGTCCCCGCTCACGGCACACCTGAACGCGTCGCTGACGTCGTTGAGGTTCCCTACCAAAGTGCGCCCGCAGTCTCTACATTCTGTATTCTTTAAAAATATTCCTCGAGTTCTGTGTACTTTGAGATGTGAATATCATTCGTGCGGAGCAACGGGAAGCCCTAATCTTAGATCCCGCGCAACTCGTCGTCGGAAATCACGGTGCACTCGAACTCGAACACAGAAAGACAAAGGACAGATGAAGATCAAGACTACGACACGTTGAGGCTGGGCCGGTGTTCATTTTATAGCGACCGGGATTTGGCACATATGTATGGATTTTGGTGTATTCTTATCGTACATATGTTCCGACGACTCAGTTGTGGAAGATTTCGGTGGGTCTGGAGGGTACTGATGGGAGGTGTAAGTCTGCGGAGTGTCCGAGTTCGCAGACGACAGGGGATGCTCGACTTAGTGCAGGGTGCTTCGTATTCAAGTGCCAACAATTTATTCCATCCGTCGGGGAACCTGCTTGAATGGATGGAATGCTTTATGATAATTCGGGCGCAATGACACTCATGCTATGAGCCGAGAAGTGTTTGTACAGTCTTACCACCAGGCAATTTATCCTGCAACTGTCCGAGGCCTGCGCGAACAAGAATTATTGCACCGCGGGCTGTAAACGCGAAGAGTACACTACCAGAATCATCAGAAGAAAATCACAATAGTCAAAGGACTTCTCTCATGGACGTGCATAAATGCTTTGCACAGTCGACATTTGCCGAGTTGGCACCGCTGACAGAAGACCGCTCTATGATAGGTTCGGGCGTACATAGCTTCCGACATCAGCATCAAGACAGCTGCCATGGCACAGCCTCTTGATTTCCATCTTGCCCTCTGCCCTCATGGCCGAAGCACTTGGCACCCTTGCCAGTGTCCTGCAGCTTGTCGACACCATATTGAAGGCCCGGGAATACATAAAGGACTTCCATGAGGCACCAAAGGAGCAAAAGAAGCTGTTCTCGGAGATGGAGGGACTCAAAGCACTCCTTGTGGAGCTTGACAAACGGGCTGTAGGGAACCCATCCAGCGAGGCTTTCTCACAGATGGTAGAACCACTGGAAACATTTGGAACCACACTGGAATTTGTCACCAAGAAGTTGGGACCTGTTGATGGACTGTCGAAGTTGACCAAAAAGCTGAATTGGACTCTGTGGAGCAAGAAGGAGGTTGCTGGATACCTTGAGGAATTCGAGCGCATCAAGGCCTTGATCAACCTCTGGTTGACCATGGACATTTGGTATGCCTATTCAGTTGATCAGAAAGCTTTGTGTATTTATCCACTCTAGGGATGTGGGCCAGAAACAAATATCTAACCAAGACAGTGAGTGAAATGAAATAAGGCTTGTTAGGTACTTTAGCTTGACTCCAGGTACTCTGAACACTGTCCAAGAGCAAAAGGACACCATTGATGGTGAGTTCAGGACTTTCTGTGTCTCCTGCTCCAGGCTGAATTCATCGCCAAAGCTGAGAAGCGGCAAAAGATCCTTGATTGGATGTCACCATTAAACTTCTTGAAGCGACAGGCTGATGTCTATGGTACTCTTCAGCCAGGAACTGGTGAATGGCTTCTTGGCGAGGCTGGGTTCCAGGACTGGGAATCTAGGTCTGGCAAAGTGCTGTTCTGCCGTGGGATTCGTACGTGGATCTTGCCGGTTGCCTAGATTGATTCTAATATAAATATAGCTGGTGCTGGGAAGACTGTCCTTGCGTATGTGATCATATTCAAAGCAAATGCATTTAACTCACAATATCTTAGGTCACTCGTGGTAAATCACCTGGAGGCTCAAGCTCGGAACAGTGACATTGGCTTGGCATGCATCTATCTGAATCATAAAGAAACAGAAAGTCAAACCATCACCAATCTCCTTGGTGCCTTGGCTGCACAGCTCATGTTGGGGAAACACATTCCTCCTCCGGTGCATAGCCTATATGAGCACCACCTTGCTAGACGGACTAGGCCTAATATTGATGAATTCCACAAGGCTTTGGACTTGGCAGTTGCCCTGTATCCAAAGGTCTACTTTATCATAGATGCACTGGATGAATACCCAGAGAATTACCGGTATCGCTTCCTCAAATATCTGGGAACACTGGGTCCTAAAGTCAATATCATGATGACTTCACGGCCTCACATCAACCTGGATTCCCAGTTTCCACACTTGAAGACCATTGAGATCTGTGCAACTGAGGATGATATTCACAAGTATGTGGATGCACAGATTCAAAATTCAGCTCGTCTCTCAAAGCATATTCACACCCGCCCTGAATTGTGCAATGAAATACATGCTAAAATCGGTGAAAATGCGAAGGGAATGTGAGTGACCCAATTTTATTCAAAACTCTCATTAACATTCATCTGGGCAGGTTCTTACTTGCCAAGCTTCATATTGAATCTCTTGCGACAAAGAATACCATCAAGGCAGTCCGAGAGACTCTGCAGCACCTACCAAAGAATTTAAAGCATACCTATGATGAAGCAATGGAACGGATCAACCACCAGACTGAGGAGGATAGACAAATGGGAATCCTTGCTTTGACCTGGGTGGCAAGAGCCAAGCGGCCACTTTCTGCTGCAGAGCTACGAGAAGCCTTGGCCATTGAGCCTGAATCATCATTCCTTGATACAGACAATCTTCTGGACATGGACATCATCCTATCTGCCTGTGCTGGTCTAATGATTGTGGATGATGCAGTGTCTGTGGTCCGACTTATTCATTATACAACACAGGACTACTTGGACAGCATTCGATCTGAGCGATTTCCATTGGCTCATACCACAATTGTGTCCACCTGTCTGACATACCTCTCCTTCCCCAAATTTGAAGTTCTACCAAAAGACTGGCAACAACGGGAAGACCTCTTTGCAGGACATCCATTCCTCAAATATGCCCAGTACTGCCTCATGCATGCCAAAGGAGAGCCTGAGCTTCATCTGCAAGACAAACTCCTCGCCTTTCTCACTGGAGCCTCCAGATTTACTAGTGTCTGGAATGATACGGTTCCATGGACGGGGATGCGCAAGGACTACTATTTCCACCCTCTATGCATCTCAGCAGCTTGTGACTTGGAAATAACAATGAGACAATTGTTGGCCCAGGGAATAGCACCAGAGGATATGGTTGCTGCTCTATGTGCAGCCTCATCCAATGGTCATATCCATCCGGTTCAATTGCTAATTGATGCAGGTGCCACAAGCAACTCCAAGGATGTTCATTATGGAAATGCTCTGTATGCTGCATCAGATGCTGGCCATGAGCCAGTGGTCCAATTCCTCATCGAGAAGGGTGCAGATGTGAATGCACAGGGAGGGTACTATGGAAATGCCCTTCAGGCTGCATCTGCACATGGCCATGAGTCAGTGGTCCAGCTCCTCATTGAGAAGGGTGCAGATGTGAATGCACAGGGAGGGCACTATGGAAATGCCCTTCTGGCTGCATCGCAGACTGGCCACAAGTCAGTGGTTCAGCTCCTCATTGAGAAGGGTGCAGATGTGAATGCACAGGGAGGGCTCTATGGAAATGCTCTGTATGCTGCATCAGAGAATGGCCATGAGTTGGTGGTTCAGCTCCTTATTGAGAAGGGTGCAGATGTGAATGCACAGGGAGGGGACTATGGAAATGCCCTTCAGGCAGCATCATTCAATGGGAATGAGTCAGTGGTTCAGCTTTTCATCATGAAGGGTGCAGATGTGAATGCACAGGGAGGGTTCTATGGAAATGCCCTCCAGGCTGCATCACGGAATGGCCATGAGTCGGTGGTTCAGCTCCTCATTGAGAAGGGTGCGGATGTGAATGCACAGGGAGGGTACTACAGAAATGCCCTTCAGGCTGCAGCCCGCATTGGCCATGAGTCTGTGGTTCAGCTCCTCATTGAGAAGGGTGCAGATGTGAATGCACAGGGAGGGACCCATGGAAATGCTCTGTATGCTGCATCAGCAAATGGCCATGACTCAGTGGTTCAGCTCCTCATTGAGAAGGGTGCAGATGTGAATGTACAGGGAGGGTACTATGGAAATGCCCTTCAGGCTGCCTCACGGCATGGCCATGAGTCAGTGGTTCAGCTCCTCATTGATCATGGTGCCAAGGCTAGTGTCCTTCAGTGATACCAGCCTGTTTGCCTGCCAGTTTTGGAATTCTCGTCGAGATAGGGTCATCAATTTAGTTGTCGAAATACGTGATACACATAGTTACCTTTCTGTTTTCCCAATTTTTCTGAACGTCAACCATATCAGTCTATATGTAAAGTTATATTGAATGAGGAATCGACAATAAGGTAAGCTGAGTCAACATCCAGATGGATACCTTTTCTACATTTGAACGGTCTTCGAGCCTCCACGCACATCTAGCAATATTTCCTGGCATGGTATACATACAGCAAACTCGGCCGAAAGCAATGAATAAAATGAACACGTTATGGGTGGCAGTGGTTCAAATGTTGCCCGCTCACAGATATGTTTATCGATTATCAATGATGTGCACCCCACATCTCTGGGCCTTCCTTCCGGCTGTACTCACTTGCTTAGGTGCATTCAAAAATCAAACCCCACGAAAAAATGGTTGGAATCAATTAATGGCCCAGGCTCGAGTTGAATGAGCTCTCCCTACTTTCAGCTTTCTTTACACTAAGATATGGAGTGTAGGTGCAGAATCACACCTCTGGGCCTTCCCTCCTTCTCGATTCACCTCCTTAGGTAGATTGGGAAATTAAACTGCTCAAAAAAGACCTTGGGGGAGGTTGAATGGCCCAGGCTCGAGTTGAACGAGCTCCGTCTGCTTAATCACCTGTTTGCCATCTCAAGGACAGCAGATGCTCGCCGTGTCCCTCTGGGCTTTCCTTGCTGTGATTAAATTCCGCTAGTTGAATCACTCACACGAGTGTGAACAAAAAAGCTACAACAATGAGAAGGGCCCAGGCTTGAGTCGAGCGAGCTCCTATTTTAATCATTACCATGTCGACCACAAAGAGCGCAGGTGCGCACTGTGCGCCTCTGGGCTTCCCTTCCTCTGCAATGCACCTGCTTAAATCCTGTCAGTTGACCCATAGGCGTGAGCGGCGGAGCGCGGATACGAAAACAATGGGTGAATCCAGGCAAACGGCCCAGGCTCGAGTCAGAAATAATATAATACAAGCTTGGATCAAGGTGCAATATTCAATGTTCCTCCCTGCGCACCCACACACCAGGATGATGGGCAATGAAAATCGTAGCAGGGCAGCAATTTCCATTATTGCGATGAAGGTGCGCTGAGTGACCGGCGGAAGATGTATTTTAGGGCACGTTAGAAGAGAAGAACCTAATTGAGCATTGAGAGCGTTGTGCATTCGTGATATTGGTTAATTGGTGGGTACCGCGTACGGTCAGTAACGGTAAGTAACGGGAGTATATCGGAGAAGATCGGTTTCCTCCGGCCCCGCGGTCCGGTTGACACGTCTCGCTTGCACCCGTCTTTTCTTCGAATCGGCCTCTGCCCACCTAACTCATCCCCAGAGGCGAAAGGCTTCGTGTCGTCACTGAAGCGCAAAGCCCTCCCCGAGCAGGACGACATCGAGGAGCATCCATGCAAGAAGGGTGCCGGCAGTGGCTTCCGCTCGAGGCCCTCCAAGCCTCCAACGCCAATCCGACCGCCTCGGCGTCCAGCAGTACTGGCGCCCCCAAATCCTCCGTCATGCCGCACCCGGTGACGCAGCCCCGCCCACCCGTCGCCACGCGCACCAGACGCAGGCGAGCGCCACCCGTCTCCACCGCTGGCGTCGGCCCAGCCCGCGTCCTGTCCTGCTCGGCGCTCGGGAAGACCTCCGCATCGGGGTCTTCCATCGCCGCAGCCGCCGTCGCCACGTCCGACGTCATCACGCATCTGCACAAGCACCTCCCCACCCCGGATCCACGCGCAGCCAGGACGCCGAGCGCCTCACCATCGAGTCGAAAGCCACGTCGTCGAGCACCTCAGCATCGGCGGCGGTCGAGGTTGTCCTCCTGCCGGCGTAGGCGCAGTTAGCGGGGGCCAATGCCCTGCTCGTGCCTGCACAGGCGCAGCGAGCGGCCCTGCAGGCCGAGCTCGACACCACGCTCCGTGCGCGTCGGGCACCCAGCAAGAAGAGGAGAACTCGACGATGTAGTGCGAGGGTGCGTCTTTTCTCTTTTTCTCTTTTCTTGCACTCCGCAGCGCGCAGTGTCAGCCCTGCCCCCGGCTCGTCCCAAGCCTGTCCGCCCGTCCGCTCTCCCGTGCGACTGGCGCCGCCGTCCTTCCGCGCGTCTCACGGCGCCTCGTTTGCCCGTGTACCGCGCCGCGCCGCGGGACATCTCCCCACTCACGTTCCTACTTCTACATACCCGCTGTAGTCCCTACTGCACTCAATACATCCCCGCCTCCGGTCCTTTCCCTCCCTGTCCATGCGCACGAGAATGCGAGATCGCGCCGTGTGAGCTACATACCGACTTGAGTGATACCCCCAAGATACCCCGCAGTCCTCGTCATTCCCCCGCGGCGTCGCGCACATTGCACAGCCGCTCATCTTCGCGCACCAAGTTCTGCCGCGCCGGCGCCGCTTGCTTCTCGCCCTTCCCCGCTTGCTCCGAGTCCATACCCTCGCCCTCAGCGCTCACTCCGCTCCGGGCGTTCACTCATACTGCCCATACCTCACTCTATGTACTCACCCCAAAATATCCCCCGCGACGGATGGAATTTCGAGTCTAATACCCTCATTCGTCCCCGCATGCTCAGATCGAGTAAATCACCAATCGGACACCGCGCGCGCGTCTTGTGCGCAACACCGATAAACTGAGCGAGCACAAAGAAATCGGATCAAAGTGCACAGGCTGTGAAGGTAAATTTTAAACCAGAGCCCAAGTGCGCCTTCGAAAGGAATGAACTCTTTCCTACTAATGCCCAAGGAATAAGTGAAAGGAACCGCGAGACAGAGAAACTAAATAGGTCAAGTAACATACATCTCGAAGCTTCAAGTCGTCGGGGGATTGCGAGCCGCAGCGAGTCATTGTGCCAGTCGGAGCAGTGGAACCTACAAAGTCTGGCCGCTCACGCGAATCCTGTGAGCCACAAAGATCGACCAAACCACATAAACGAGTCCCCCTCAAAAGGGATTTAAACGAGGAAGCTGTGTGTCGACCGGGAGCCGCCCACAACGCGTAAGTAACTCACATATGGGAGACGACCCAGCGCCGAAGTGAGCGAAAGGAGTGCGGTGTTCGTTGGGTACTCAACGGGCGCCAGGCGGTCAGTGGCCCAGAGACTAGACGATGCGGATGCCGAGAGTTTAAGTATCTATCTTGAAGACTTGAAGACTTGAAGACCTTCTGCGGCCAAGCGAGACTCAGAGATGATTGTAGGAAGCCGATTCAGCA
This sequence comes from Mycena latifolia, assembly GCA_029289555.1. Taxonomy (NCBI): domain Eukaryota; kingdom Fungi; phylum Basidiomycota; class Agaricomycetes; order Agaricales; family Mycenaceae; genus Mycena; species Mycena latifolia. The sequence continues at coordinate 219,558 of JARJLE010000107.1, read as the reverse complement.
GTGTTACGTGCAAATCATCCCGCCAAAGAGCGCATCACGGTGCACCCCAGCATACACACATTTCGCAGGCTCAAATCAATCAGCGCAGGAGTCGAGTCGGCGGGGGCGCGTGCCTACATTACATTCAAGTCAGCGGCGGAATTTAAACGCGAGTGCGGGGAGAAAAAGGGAAAGACGTACCGACGTAAGTTAAGTAGCAGAGCAGGACATTTATTGACCCGGGGGATGCGGAGATGGGCGCTGGGTTGGTTGTAACAGTTGCTCTCGGGATTGACCAAAGCGAAGACGTGCACCGGACCTTGCGGACTAGGCGGGCCGCGGGAAGCAGAGGCGAGAAAGCGGAAGGGGAGCCATGCAGCGCAGGAATCGAAATCTAAATTGCAGGGCCAGAATTTCGGCGTCAAGTGTGCGCGAGGGCGATCGGTGTGGAGTAAGGCGGCGGAAATAAGGACCAACCCGAGCAGACTCTGCGCACGGAACACAGCGCGGCGTCAGAGTCCTGCGTGGAGTCGAAAGCACCCAAAGGCACTGCAACACGAGCGAGCGCGAGGATTTTCAAGTCGGGGGTAGAGCAGAATATATTTATCCGGTTGATTGCCCCCGGGGGATGCGGAGCTGGTTGGGACAGTTGCTGTTGTGGGTGATCAGAGCGAAGACGTGCGCCAGATCTGGCGCAGTAGGCGAGCTGAGGGAAAGACAGCGAAAGGAGAGCCCTCCAGCCCAGGAATCGAACTCGTACAGTCATAGTCTCGGCGGCTTGAGCGTGGGCGAGTCGTGCGGCGGCGGTTCGGGAGCGGGCGGCGTTGACGGCGCCGAGGAGAGAAAGCCGTGCAAAAAAATATCAAGATGGAAGTAAGGGCGGCGATGATGTGAGGCGCACCTAGCCACGGTGATCGAGAGCGGCTTCGACGCGCGCGGGAGACGCCGAGCTCTGCAAGCGATCATCAAAGCTGCAGGGCGACGAGGGCGAAAGACGTCCGACGGCGGGAGATGGAATGAGAAGGAATGGGACAGTCATAGTTTCGGCCTCCAGCGCGAAGATTGGCGAGGCGCAGGGGCATACCGTGATGACGGCATAGGGCGGGAAGGGCGGGCGATTTGGAGCATGATTTGAGGGGCGGTGATCGAAGCGAAGGTCAGTGAGGGAGATTTAGTGAGAGGAGGGGAATAACTCTCGTAAAAGACCATCGAGGGAGTCAGGCTGCTCAGGGCTGAGCACGTACGACTGATCATGGATGCAGCGGTGCAGACCGATGGTCGCGGCAGAGGTACGTAGTCCGTATGAAACAGTTGAGCGTGGACAATTTTGAGTCAAAATAGCGAGAGGAGCGAGGGGATGGGAGAAGGAATGAAGCATGGGCGGCCGCGCGGGGGTTGATATAGCCTAAAAACGAATGAGAAGGCTGTTTCCACGTCATCAGGAAAGAAGAATTCCGCTGATAGTGGACGGACCTTGCGTGGAGGATCCGCCAGGAAATGAAATGCTCAGTATGTCGTGCAGCCGCGGAACTCGCGGCGGAGCGCAGTGAGTCGTACGATTCCTTGGGGACTTCCAAGGCCAACCTGGTCGGTGTTTCAAGGAGGTTGAGGCCGAAGTGGGCGCTTGATGCGGAATTCTCGATTTAACGAACCTTCTTCCAAGTAGAGGCTTGCGCCGGCGTAAGGACCTATTTGTGGGGCATTGGAGGTTCATCAGGCAATATAGAAGTTGGGGAGGGAAATAGTGTACATCTGAGCCGCTATACCATGCAGGGATACAATATATCGCGTCGGGAAGAAATGCATGAGTTGGGCGCAAACGCGGCGAAATCGACCGCACATCCTCTCTGGAGGTCGAAGCTTCAATCAAATGTAAGCTTCCCAGCGAATCCCAGACTCATCTATCACGCTTCCTCTGCACCACTTCGCGTTGTGAATAAAATCGATACCGCGCGATTTTGCGCTGTTCTGCGGGGAGCTTGGCTTCATCTAAGCGGCGGAGATACAAGTTGGAGAGTTTCAACACGGAATAACTCCGTCGTTGGGCCGAGGATATCGTTTGCGCGCGGAAATTCCGTTCTGTGAGCAAGTGGCGTTTGAGCAGCTCTGGGCAGGAGAGTCAGAGAAATAAGGCCTGAGATAAAGAAGAAAGCGGCCAGAGATGCATTGCGTGAGATTATAAGACGGTTGACGCAACAGGTGCAGATACCGCCAAAATCGACATGGTGGTTTGCGCTTGCCGAATTGATGTTAAAGTCTCGGCAGCCAAATCGGCCTACCGGCAATCAGCGACATGTCCACGTGGCTCATCTGCTCTTTCCACGAGTGCGCCCATGTCGCGCCGCGCTGGCGCGTAAATCTCTGGATCTGTGCTGCTTTTTCGAGCCAAAGGTCAATTCTTCTGAGCTTTTCTAACAAATAAATTTTCGACTGTCTCTCTTCTGACCCTGGATCGCGAATCCCGCATCAGAGCGCGCCGCGTGTATAGCTCTATGTCTTACCTTCTGTGCTCCTCTACACCTCAGCTGTGGTTCTCGGGCGACATTGGGCTCTTTGCACCGATTAAGTTTGGTTCTTCTGTGTTTCAGTTGGTCGGGATTCTCGTTTAAATTTGGGTACATCTGTTTCTTTCTCCGCGGCGTGAGCACTCTGTCCGCCAGATTGGAATCTCTCGCTCTCTAAGTGACCCTCGCTGTCTATTTCCCCTAGGCTGACACTCTGTCTTTCTCTGCCAGGCATTTTTGCGGTATACTTCCATTTGTTCCCGCGGAAGGCCACTATGATTCTCAGCTCCAGTTCTTCTGATTACGTTCTGAGCTTTTGGGTTTCAAGGTGGTCGGTCTTCCGGCTCGCTGGCGCCATCTCGGCTCCCAGGACCTCAATTATTTCGTGCGCAGAATTTGAATGCCGTGGCGACGACTGCTTCTCAGAGACCGTCGATGCCCGCTTCTTTGTAGAAGCGCGAAGAGTGCGTATTACGTTCGCGACTTGCATGTTTCAAAGAGGTTGAACAAATCCAATCCTTGTTCTGGGTGTGACGGGTTCCCAGTTGGACGAAACTGGGCAATGTCTCGAGTTTTCCTGGTTCTGAAAACTGGCACGCAACTCGAACATCATCTCTGCGGATTTTCTTCTTGATAAAATGGATTCTCTGGGACGCGACGTTTCGGAACTACTTGACAGCAAGCTCGGAGTACCACGTTACGTTTCTGGCCAGCTCCCACGTTTCAAGGAAGTTGGATTTGGATTTTCCGCGCAGGAACAACTCCATCCAAATTAGCCCTACTCTGTCATTTCCCTTCTGCTCCGCGCTCGGATCCCAAAGCATCCAGCCCCGATTGCTCGACACCTCAATTACCCACCTTGGATTTCTTTGCAAATTAATGTGTAGCCTGCAACTCTAGAGTATGGAGAGATCAATTGACTTCCCGGCTGGTCCATTTGCCGGGATCCTCTGCGTCCGTTCTGCGCTTCACGGTTGGCTTGATCTTTTAGGTCCTGCAATGGCTCTGTATTCAGCCTGATATTCAACTGTGGTGGTTGGTCGAGCTCCGGATTCAAAACTTCAGAGGCTGTAGCGGACCGTTGGCTTGTCCCATGGTCAGCGCTCTAAAGTGCCGGCAGAATTCAGTTCCCTTCGGCGTTTATCTTACTTGTTACGTCTATTTCCCCAAATTTGCCGTGTTCATACTTCCTGCCTCAATTTCCTCAACAATCCTGTGCGCATCCCATTCATTCTGGGCTCAGACTCGCGGGGGCCCTATCGGGGCTGTTCGCATTTTGGCGGAAAGTCTTTGGGATCGTTGCACCGACTACGTTCTACATTCATATTTGGTGCGCACAACGCACAACACATTGCGTGCGTGACCATCCATTTCCTGAAGGGCATGCGCTCCGTAGAAATCCATCGGCCCTAACGCGACACGAGCGCCGGATTGGAGGAGCGCGACCGAACGCCACCGCACTTTCGTGTGAAATGACCAGCTCCAGGGACCGTATATGGGGTGCATGTGTCCTCAAAATGTCAAGGAAGATGACCTGCGGAAATTCCGGAGACGATTTGGTAATGATAATGAAGCTATTCAGCGTACGGAGGAGTGGATTGAACTGCCTGGCTGTACAGCCTGAGCTGAAATCGACACTGTATTTGGTACAGCCCCGGGGGCTGTTGTATGCGACACTCCGGAAAAAATAGAGATCTGCGAGAAAGCCGCGACATCGGGACCAGGGCGCAGGCGAGGCAGCAGGATGCTCCCCCTGAGTCACTGCACAACATCTGCAGGAGTATTGTAAGCAGTTCATCACGAGCGGAAGTTTGAACGGGCGAGGGGGCATGGCGAACATTTCTGAGATATATACAGATCGCGTCCCCACAATTCAATGGAAGTGGATACAAAGAATGCCGGCCACGCACCCGGGAGGGAACAAAGAGTCGGAGTGATATTTCTTTGAAAACGATAGAATAAAGGCCAATGGGTGATAACGCCGGAGATTTTGCGCCATTCGTTGGTGAATAGAGCATGAACGAGGTTTAAGTAGGCTGTGCGGATCAGCAAACGAAAGGCCAGCCGAGTTGTTCAAGTTGAATTCCTTCGCCTGTTTAAGGGTGATCAGATTTCTGATAATAGCCACTCCCAGTATCTGAAACCTTTTTTCTCTTTAGAGTGCATTGCAGGAGCAGTACGCTTTTAAAGGGCTATATTTGCCGAAGATGGAGGCAACCTGAGAGAATCACCGGTGGGTTTAAACATTTAATTCCCGGAGATGCAATTACTCTCCGCCCAACAATACTGAAGGGTGATGAACTCTCACCGAATGAGGCATGTATATTCACTAGCCATATCAAGCCAAGCGAAAAATGCATGTCTCCGCTTGTGGATATTTGGCTTTCTGATCAGACGCGTCTTAGACACGTGACATGCTCCCACTGTTATCTCGCATTGATCTCGCACCATGAGTTGCACTCCTCCCTTTCTTACCCGTCGCAAAATGGGGCGCATGCGGCGCAGATGGGAACCAGCAGGACGGGAACGACCATCCCAGCCAAATGGTACGCAAAACGGGAATGGGTGCGCCTCGCACCCCGCCACGCCCACGCCTCTCTCGAGCGGTACTGGCCGCGCATCCTCCAACGAGAATGCGAGCGGGCAGGCGAGCCCGCATCTGCACGACCAGCGGCACTCCGCGTCCCCGCGCGAGCGCGAGGAGTGGCAGCAGGAGGACAGGCGGGCCCAGGAGGATGACGAGAGGAACGAGAGACGGGAGGGCGCGTAGCCACGGGCCAGTCGCCCTTACCCCGCACTTGCTTCCTCACTCGCCACTCCCACTCGCACTCTTCCCCACCTTCGGCGCACGGAATCCGCCCCGGAAACTCTTTCCGTCACGGTCGTTCATCCATCGCCTCGTTTTCTCTATCCCAGCGTCTCATTTGTGCTCGCTCCGAGTCCCTCAGTCCGCCCGCAGTCCTATCGATCCGCCATCACCGCCTTCGTTCGAATCACACCCTCCCCAGCCTCGCGTCTGCGCGCAGCGGCTCGAATCCAAAGTCGTGGCGTCGTCGAGCACCTCAGCTTGTGACCGCAGGCGCGCGCAGCATGTGTGTGAGGACGGCGGGACTGCAGTGCGCGCGCCCAACGCGGAGGTGTGCGCTGAGGCGCTCGCGCTCAAGGCGGAAGTGCTCGCGGGCAAGACGGCACTCGCCTCCGGGGACGGGATGCAGCGCGCCGTCGGTCACGAGCGCGATATCCGTGAGCAGGAGGTGGAGGAGAAGGAGAAGCGCGTGGGGGCGCTGCGCCCAGAGCTCGCGGGCGCGGTGGCCAGCAGGAAGAGCTGGACGATGGACGGCGGGGGCGCGCGCCTTTCCTTTCTTCCTCTCGCTCTGTTCCCCCGCGCTGACGCAGTTGATTGACAGTCGGAAGAGACGCAGGGCATGATCCCGCGCGCGGTGGCGCAGGTCTTCCGCGTCGCGGAGGAGCTGAAGGACAACAGCAACACCTAAACGATGGCAGGCCAATGCCTCGAGATCGTGCGTCCCCTCCTCTCCTCTCCGTCCTCTTGCTCTACTCCCACCCCTTCGCTCACGTACCCTCGCAGTACAAGAGCCAATCACGGACGCGCCGGGGCCTACAGAGGCACCGCGCAAGCACGAGATCCACCACCACCCGTCGACGCACCGCACCGCCGTCGCGGCCGCGCGCACGCCCGCGCTTACGGACCCCACGCAGATGCGCTCGCTGCTCACGCAGGCACCGGCGTGGCGGTGTCGCTCATGAACGCGCGCACTCGATCTTCATGCTGTGCATCTGCGGGCCGTACGCCAGCAGGGAGGGCGAGCGCTGGGGGCGCTCAATCGAGTGGATCTAGCGGGGAGCGTGCCGCCTCGGGCGTCCATCGCGTGAAAGAGATGCAGCGCATCCATCGTAGTCTGAGCGCGCTGCCAGGGGGACGTCATCGCGGTGTGCACTATAAGAAGTTAGGCACTCGAAGGTGCGTCTCCGCTTCCTCTTCCTATTCATACATACTCGCTTTCGCGACGGGGCTGATTTCGAGCAGTTGACGTATTTACCTACTGCAACACTAGCTGAGCGGGAACTCGAAGACGCTTGTAAGTGTTTTATCATTTATTCGGTACTTCCGTTGACTGATGGATAATCGCTTGTAGATGGTTCTGAACTTGTCCCCGCTCGCGGCGCACCTGAACGAGGCACTGATGTCGCTGAGGTTCGCTACCAAGGTACGCAACCGTCTCTTTCTTTATTCTTTATTTCCTAGCTAGATGTCTGTTCTCGATGCTTATTGTGCTTAGGTCAACAGCACGACGCTGATGACAGCGAGGAAGGTGCAGGTGCCGACTGGGAAATCGTAATCGACCGCGACAAAGACAAAGAATGAGGCTGGGAGAGACTCATTCGACTGTCTTCTTCTTTTGATCTGTGTATTTACGTGACTCGCAGTCGGCTTGAGGATGTTTTTTCTTACTATATATTCCAATTACTTTGTTGAGAATCCGTTCCATGCAGGGTTTTTCAGGTCCCTGTGCCGCACGAAGTGGCAGCTTGTAGGAAGTGACGGCTCAGGGCTCAATATATGGGACCGCAGGCGCAGGGAAGATATGCTTGCCGTGGTCCTGGGTTTATTTCCCTCCCGTGATTCATGTCTGCATGAATCGCGTGGGTCTTACTGAGATTGTGAGGTATGTGCATTCATGCTAGTCTAGAGCCGTCAAGCATTCGGTCGCCGCCTCATGCGTCCTTCCAGCGAATGTCCTGGGCCGGACACTGAGACTGACACACAGTTGTTCTGCCTCGGGGTCGGGTATGTTTATCCAGTCTTTTAGGCGATCTTTGAAACGGTTCGGGTACAAGATACTTAGCCTCAATCATGTAATTAACGGGGATGAGCCATATCTTGAATCACAATGATTCGTTGCGAGGCAGTCAATCAATGAAAGATACGTGACGCCAATCTGCATCACGTTTTGAATGGGATACGGCCTACATCTCGACTACGAGGTGGACCCTCGCATGCGCTGTCGGCATCCAGCGCTGCACTTCATCGACCAAATCAGCAATGTGCGCCGGGCCCTCCTGCTCGGGGAATTTGAACAGCCACCAGATGCGTGGGATTGCGGGGTGCGCTGCGAGTGCCGCGGCCAGCTGCTGGGCGGTGAGGGGGCCCCGCGGCGCCGGAAGTACAATGAGGAGCAAAGTGACAGTGAGGTCTGTGAGTGCTGGATAGAAGCTGGGCGTGAGGCCGCGGGTAAGTGTGTGGATGAACCACGGGATGTAGCGCTGGAGGAATGGGACGTCGAGTTCGAGAGTTTGAGGCCCGGGAAGGGGTGGCAGGGGCGGAAAGGAGAGGGACGGAATATCCATACTATTTTCGACCGGGCAACCGGCCACCTTAGCATTTATGGCTGGTTCTCGAAAGCCATACTAGCTCTATACAAGCCACAGTGTATGAGAACGAAGGTAGGCATCCCACGAACAGTTTCATATAGTTTCCCCGAATTTACATGCCGTGTAGATGGAGCAGTGAATTTCCTTCGGCCGACACCCCCAGCATGTGCAAATACTAGGAAACCAGCCACCCCGCCAATCAAGTGCTATGGGTGCAAACTTGGGGATGTTTCATTCAGGAATGATACATGGGTGATCTAGGTACTATCTGGTATGCTTTGGGTGTACGTGCAAGGGATGGGACTGGGCAAATTTGGCGGGTGTGACGGCAGCGCTAACCTGCGGAATCGCAGATTCCGGCTACACTGGCGACTCGTCAGGACCACCCGCGGCGGCGGGCAAAAACAAGTGCCATATAGTGTTATATGAAGGATGCTGACATACTAGGCCCCTCATCTCCCTGCCGAGATGGCACCAGCTCCCCAGAAAAATCCAAACATCTCGGACACCAAATTTTAACGGGTCGGGGAAAAGGGCAGCGATGAGAAGCGACATCACAGTGCAAGAAGTGTGGACACACACCATAGTGAATGGTTCCAACTCTAAAAGGCTCTCCCAAAAATCCAGACCCGTAGCATGGATCGGCTGCCTGCTATGGCCGTAACCAGCCTGAGCCAGTCCGGAATGAGGTGAAGATCAAGTCGGCTCATATCGAGAATACGTGGCATGGATGGAGGCAGAATGCGATCAGGGATTGATGCTCGGGAGCTGCGCGAGTAGAATGAGCCCAAGAAGTCCCCGAAAGACGGAGAATTGGTAGAGATAGAGTGAGGGCAGTTGTGGCAAAACAAGAAAACAGTGATCGGAGCGCTTCGGCCGCCACTGCACGTGTCATAACTTTTGATCCGACCATCACTTTTGGTTGAAATTAGGTATACACCAGCCTTAGAGGTCCCACTCCCTCCCCAAACCCAAAACTTAGAAAGAACAGAAGGTCCTGACTTAATGAGAGTCAAGTGGCCGGTTTCCTCGTGTGGCTGGTTTCCTGGTCGAAAATAGTACCTAATTGGGTGCATTAGCTATAAAAAGAGAAGACACACCTCTACAGACAAGACGAAGATGCTCGAGCGTACGGGCTGCGGAGAGGATAATCTTGCCGGCCATATGGTAGTGTGGCAGAATAGACAGATGGCGCAGCGCCGCCCTACCCGAGGTGAATTCCTGGCGGGTTAACAAGTTGCAAATGTCTGCGGAGCCGGGTTCCAAAATCAGATTCTCGAGCGTGAAGGCCGGCGGGGGAGAGACTGATGAGAGAGGTTTGAAGTTCGCTTTTTTCATGCTCACATAGGAGAAAGAGACCGTAGGGGCCTCAGCGACGAGCTGTAGAAACATCTTCTGGGACCTACATAGCCCTTCTGAACTTACACTAAAACCTTGGCCACTGTGTGGAAATGAAAATGACCACACGGAAAGACGGGGGAAAGCGGCGCGTGGCGGCCATCACTCTGCAGACGCCAAAGCCGCGCCCATCAAAAAGTTGATCTTTACTGAAATTTCAGTCAAACACCTGGCTTCACTGAAATAATTTCTTGTGGCTAAACTGGCTTTGACTGAATATATGTGTCCTCTCCAAAAAATCAGCACGATCAACAGAACCGGCAAGTTACGGGTGAGTTGACGGCGCGAAGCGGGGTAGGAACTGTCACCTGCAGAGAACGACGCACCGCGCTGCCATTCTTCATTATTTTTTTCTACCATTTATTACAGAAGGCGGACAGAAGGTTTATCACAGGTTTTCAGCTCAGAGAAGAAGTTTATTTTCCAGCTCAGAGGTAAGCCATCGGCAGCTGTCGGCATCTGCCACTCAACGTTTCCGAGATTGATCGGAGATGTACCCATTCGCTACGCAATGCAGTTCGAGCATAAATAGCCTCCGGCATCCCGGCACACAGCTTCAAGACAGCTTCTATCGCACAGCCTCTTGATTCTCATCTTGCCCTCCGCCCTCATGGCCGAAGCACTTGGCACCCTTGCCAGTGTCCTGCAGCTTGTCGACATCGTATTGCAGGCCCGGGAATACCTCAAGGACTTCCATGAGGCACCAAAGGAGCAGAAGAAGCTGTTGTCGGAGATGGAGGGACTCAAAGCACTCCTTATGGAGCTTGACAAGCAGGCTGCAGGGAACTCATCCAGTGCGGCTGTCCAGGACATGGTGAAACCATTGGCGGCATTGAAAACCACAATGGAACATGTCACCGAGAAGTTGGGACCAGTTGATGGGCAGTCGAAGTTTACCAAAAGGCTGAGTTGGACTCTGTGGAGCAAGAAGGAAGTTGCTGGATACCTAGAGGAGCTCGGGCGCATCAAGGCCTTGATAAACCTCTGGTTGACCATGGACATTCGGTATGCCTATTCAGTTGATCAGAAAGCTTTATGCATTTATCCACTCTAGGCAGAAACAAATATCTAACCAAGACAGTGAGTCCAATTGTGCTGTGTCAATTCTGAATCTGAATGTACCGGAGCTGAGAGGCAGCAAAAGATACTTGATTGGATGTCACCATTAAACTTCCTCCAGCGACAGGCTGATGTCTTTGGTGCTCTACAGTCAGGGACTGGTGAATGGCTTCTCGGTAATGCAGTGTTCCAGGAGTGGGAATCTGGGTCTGGCAAAGTGCTGTTCTGCCATGGGATTCGTATGTGGATCTTGCCTGTTACCCAAGTTGATTCTGATGTAAATATAGCTGGTGCTGGCAAGACTGTCCTTGTGTATGTGATGGCATTTCAAGTCGAATTAATTCAGCTCACAATATATTAGGTCACTCGTAGTACATCACCTGGAGACTCGGGCTCGGACTACTGACATTGGCTTGGCATGCATCTATCTGAACCACAAAGAAACAGACAGTCAAACAATCTCTAATCTCCTTGGTGCCTTGTCTACACAGCTCATGTTGGGGAAACACATTCCTCCTTTGGTGCATAGCCTATATGAGCATCACATTGCCAGACGGACTAGGCCTGATATTGATGAATTCCACAAGGTTTTGGACTTGGCAGTTGCCCTGTATCCGAAGGTCTACTTCATCATAGATGCACTGGACGAATACCCAGAGAATTACCGGCATCGCTTCCTCAAATATCTGGGCACACTGGGTCCTAAGGTCAATATCATGATGACTTCACGGCCCCACATCAATTTGGATGCCCAATTCCCAAACATGAGGACCATAGAAATTCATGCAACTGAAGAAGACATTCACAAATACTTGGATGCACAGATTCAAAATTCAGCCCGCCTTTCAAAGCATGTTCACACCCGCCTCGAGCTGCAAGATGAAATACAGGCCAAAATAGGTGAAAATTCACAGGGAATGTGAGTGACCTAATTTTATCATTTCAAAACTCTCATCAACATTCATCTGGGCAGGTTCTTACTTGCCAAGCTTCATATTGAATCTCTTGCGACAAAGAATACCATCAAGGCAGTCCGAGAGACTCTGCAGCACCTACCAAAGGATTTAAAGCATACCTATGACGAAGCAATGGAACGGATCAACCACCAGACTGAGGAGGATAGACAAATGGGGATGCTTGCTTTGACCTGGGTGGCAAATGCAAAGCGGCCACTTTCTGCTGCAGAGCTACAAGAAGCCTTGGCCATTGAACCTGAATTATCATTTCTTGATACAGACAATCTTCTGGACATGGACATCATCCTATCTGCCTGTGCTGGTCTAATGATTGTGGATGACACAGTGTCTGTGGTCCGACTTATTCATTATACAACACAGGACTACTTGGACAGCATTCAATCTGAGCGATTTCCATTGGCTCATACCACAATTGTGTCCACCTGTCTGACATACCTCTCCTTCCCCAAATTTGAAGTTCTACCAAAAGACTGGCAACAACAGGAAGACCTCTTTGTGGCACATCCATTCCTCAAATATGCCCAGTACTGCCTCATGCATGCCAAAGGAGAGCCTGAGCTTGTTCTTCAAGACAAACTCACAGACTTTCTCACTGGAGCCTCCCGATTTACTGGTGTATGGTATCATGCAGTTCCATGGACAAATAACCACTATTTCATGCCGCTATGCATCTCTGCAGCATGTGATTTGGAAGTAGCAATGCAACAATTGTTGGCCCAGGGAGTAGCACCAGAGGACATGGATGCTGCTCTATGTGCAGCCTCATCCAATAGTCAGATTCATCTGGTTCAATTGCTTATTGACGCAGGTGCCAAAATAAATTCTGAGGATGTTCATTATGGAAATCCTCTGTATGCTGCATCAGAGGCTGGCCATGAGCCAGTGGTTGAGCTCCTCATCGAGAAGGGTGCGGATGTGAATGCACAGGGAGGGTTCTTTGGAAATGCCCTTCAGGCTGCATCAGCGAATGGCCATGAGTCGGTGGTTCAGCTCCTCATTGAGAAGGGTGCAGATGTGAATGCTCAGGGTGGGGACTACAGAAATGCCCTTCAGGCAGCATCAGCAACAGGACATACATCAGTGGTTCAGCTCCTGATCGAGACGGGTGCAGATGTGAGTGCACAGGGAGGGCGCTATGGAAATGCCCTTCAGGCTGCATCATGGAATGGGAATGAGTCAGTGGTCCAGCTCCTCATTGAGAAGGGTGCAAATGTGAATGCACAGGGAGGAATTTTTGGAAATGCCCTTCAGGCTGCATCCGTGCATGGCCATGAGTCTGTGGTTCAGCTCCTCATTGATCATGGTGCCGAGGCTAGTGTCCTTCAGTGATACCAGCCTGTTTGCCTCCCAGGTTTGGAATTCTAGCCGAGATATGGTCATCAATTTACTTGTTGAAATATGTGATACAAATAGTTACCTTTCTGTTTTCCCAACTTTCGTGAATGTTGACCATACCAGTTTATATGTAAAATTGTATTGAGCAAGAGATCCACAATAAGGTAAGCAGAGTCGGCATCCAGACGGATAGCTTTTCTACATTTGAACAGTCCTCAACCTTCCATGCACATCTAGCTATATTCCCCGGCATGGTATACATACAGCAAACTCGGCCGAAAGCAATGAATGAAAATGAACACGTTATGAGTGCCAGTGGTTCAAATGTTGCCCACTCACAGATATGTTTGTCAATTATCAATGATGCGCACCCCACATCTCTGGGCCTTCCTTCCGGCTGTACTCACTTGCTTAGGTGCATTCAAAACTCAAACCCCACCAAAAAATGGTTGGAATCAATTGATGGCCCAGGCTCGAGTCAAATGAACTCTCCCTACCTCCATTGTCATCCTGTTGTTATGGAGGGTAGATGCGCACCCCATGCCCCTGGGCCTTTCCTCCTGGATTCACCTGCCTAGGTAAGTTGGGAAATTAAACTGCTCGAAACAGATCTTGGCAGAGGTTGAATGGCCCAGGCTCGAGTCAAACAAGCACCGTCTCCTTAATTACCTGTTTGTCATTTGTAGGAAAGCGGATGCTCGCCGTGCACATCTGGCCCTTCCTTGCTGTAGAGTCAATGTAATTAAATTCTGCTTGTTGAATCACTCACGCGAGTGTGAACAAAAAAGCAATAACAAGGAGAAGGGCCGAGGCTCGAGTCGAACGAGCTCCTATTTTAATCATCACCATGTCGACCATAAAGAGCACAGGTGCGCACTGTGCGCCTCTGGGCCTCCCTTCCTCCCCAATGTGCCTGCTTAAATCCTGTCAGTTGACTCAGGTGTGAAAGCAGATACGAAAACAATGGGTGGCTCCAGGCAAACAGCCCAGGCTCGAGTCGAAAATAATATAATACAAGCTTGGATCAGGGTGTAATATTCAACTTTCCTCCCCACGCACCCGCGCACCAGGATGATGGACGATGGAAATCGTCGCAGGGCAGCGATTTCCATTATCACGATGAAGGTGCGCTGAGTGATCGGCGGAAGATGCATTCCAGGGCGCGAGAGATGCAAGAGAAGACTTCGGGATTGAGTGTGCAATGCGCATTCGCGACGTTGGTTAGTTGGTGAGTACGATCAGGAACGGTAAGTAACGGGAGGAGATCGGAGGAGATCGGGTTTCCTCCGGGCCCGCGCGGTCCGGTTGACACGTCTCAGACCTGCTTCCTTCAATCGCCCTCTTTGCCCACCTAACTCGTCGCTGAAGCGCAAAGTGATCCCCCGGAGGACGTCATGGAGGAGCAGCCGCACAAGAAGGGCAGCGGCAGCGGCTTCCGCCCCCAGACGCCTGCAAGCCTCCAACGCCAACGCGGCTGTCTCGACGTCGGCAAGTACTGGTGCCCGAATTCCGCCGTCATGCCAAGCCCACTGATGTGCCCCGCCCGCCCGTCGCCGCGCCCGACGTCATCACACACCTCCACAACCGCCTCACCACCCTCGAGTCCGCACGCAGTCAGGACGCCGAGCGCCTCACCATTGAGTCGAAAGCCGCGTCGTCACCTGGGCATCGGCGGCGGTCAGGTGGACCTCCTCTCCGCGCAGGCGCAGCTGGTGGGCGCCAATGCGCAGCTCATGACTGCACAGGCGCAGCCGGCGGCGCTGCAGGCCGAATTTGCCACCGCGCTCCGTGCGCGTCGGGTGCCTCCGCAGCGCATGGTGTCACCCTTGCCGCCGGCTCGTCCCAAGCCCGTCCAACCGTCCGCTCTCCCTTGCGACTGGCGCCGGCGTCCTTCCGCGCGTCTCAAGGCGCCTCGTTTGCCCGTGTACCGCGCCGCGCCACGGGACATCTCCCCACTCGTATTCTTGCTTCTACACATGCCCAAGGCCTCCGCTGTACTGCCTAGTACACTCAATACATCCCCGCCTCCGATCCTTCCCCTCCCTGTCCGTGCGCGCGAGAATGCGAGATCACGCCGTGTGAGCCGCCGTCGCACAGTGCGTACATACTCCCTTGGCCGATGCCCCGCGGCTCTCGTCAGTACATTTACTCTTCGCCAATCCCCCGCCGAGCCGTAAAAATGGTCCAGCCGCTCATCACACGCACCTTACATGCCGGCGCCGCTTGCTTCCCGCCCTTCCCCGCTCGCTCCGAGTCCACGCCCTTGCGCTCAGCGCTCACTCCGCCCCGCTGATGCCCCCATGCGTTCACTCATACTACCCACAACTCACTCTGTGTACTACCGAATCTACTCACGCCAAAATATCCCCCGCGGGGAATGGAACGCCAGTCCTATCTCATACCCATACTTACAATTAAAGTGATCTACTACCAAATCGGACTCGATGGGACGCCGCGCGCCAGTCTCGTGCGCAACATGATAGACTGAACAACCACCAAGAAATCAGATCAGGGTGAGCAAGGCAGACTGCGAACGTAAATTTAACCCAGAGCCCAAGTGCGGGAGCAGAAAGGACTCCATCCTAGCAGGGGTAAGAGGGATAAGTGAAATGGGCCGCGAGCCAGGCCCAGCCGCGTCGCCGAGAGACTGAATTGGTCAAGTAATACATCTTGGCCTCAGCGTGCGAGCGGGGGGACTTGCGAGCCCGAGCGAGTCTTGAGTAGCAGAATGAAAAGCCAAGGTCGGTAATCCAACTACATGTAGCACCGACCGCATGGGGGCGCTCCACGCGAACAAAGATGAACTGGACCACATGAACGAGCCCCCCAAAAAAACGGGGATTTAAACAAGAAAGATATGTGTCGACCGGGAGCAGCCCACCACTAGTATATAAATCAATACGGGACAGCGCGAAGCAGAACCGAAGTGAGCGAAAGAAGCCTTCCCAGCTGCGGTGGAGTTGGGCACTCAACCGGCGCGAGGCGGCCAGAGAGTAGACGATGCGGATGCTGAGATTATAAATATCTATCTTGATGACTTGAAGACCCTCCGCGGCCGAGTGAGAGGAAGCTGTTCCAGCAGTTGTGTTACATAAGTGCAAATCAACCCACCAAAGTGCACCCGAGAATATATGGACACCTCCTGCAGGCTCAAGCCAATCAACGCAGGAGTCGAGTCGGCGGGGCGCATGCCTACGTTACATTCAAGTCAGCGACGGAATTTACTGTCAACGGGAGTATGGGGAGAAAAAGAAAAACACGCACCGAAGGGTAGAGCAGAATATTTATTAGGTTGATTGCTTCGAGGGATGCGGAGTTGGTTGGGATAGTTGCTCTTGCGGTGGAAGCATGGAGCAGATCTTGCGCACTAGGCGGGCCGAGAAGCAGTGGCCCGAGACAGCGGAAGGGAAGTCAGGAATCGAAATCGCAGAGTCGTAGTCTCGGTGTCTTGAGCGCGTGAGAGGCAGGTGGCGGCGGTTCGGGAGCGGGCTGCATTGAAGGGACCGAGGAGAGCAAGCCATATAAAAAGGATCAAGATAGAAGTAAAGGCGGCGATGGTGTGAGGCGTAGCGACGGTGGCGGAGAGCGGCTGTCGACTCGCGCGGGAGACGCTGAGGTCTGTAACAGATCATCAATGCCCCAATGTTGACGAGGATGAAAGACGTAGGACGAGGAAAGATGGGACGAGAGGGAATGGGACAGTCATAGTTTTGGCCTCCAGCGCGAAGATCGGTGAGGCGGAGGGAATGGTGATGGCATACGGTGGGAAGGGCGGGCGATTTCGAGCGTGAGTTGAGGGCGGTGATCGAAGCGAAGGCCGGTGAGCAAATTTAGTGAGAGGAGGCGAATATTCCTGTAAAAGATCATCGAGGGAGTCGGGCTGATTACGGTTGAGCACGTACGACTGATCGTGGGCGTGGCAGCGCAGAGCAATGGTCTGGTCGGCGATGGGGGCAAAGGTGCGTGAGTCGTTTGTATAGTTGAGCCCGCGTACAGTCGTGTGCGAACATAGTGTGAATGGAGCAGAGAGAAGCGTGAGGAGGGAATGGGCGAGAGGCGGATGGGGGACGAATGAAGAATGGGCGGCCGCGCGGCGGTTCATATAGCCTGAAAACGAATCAAAAGGCCATTTCCATGTCATCAAGACGGAAGAATCCCGCTGACAGCGGAGGGACCTTGCTCGGAGGATCCGCCAGGAATTGAAATGCTCAGTATGTCGTGTAGTCGTCGATTCGCGAGGAAGGCACGGTAGAGCACGGAGGGGATTGTATAATTCGCTGAAGAGATTGAGAGGCTAAACCGGGTCGGTGTTTCAAGGAGGTTGAGGTCGAGGTGAGCGCGTGCCGCGGAAGTCTTGATTTGGACGAACACGAATCATCTTTCGGATGGAGGATCCTGCCGGCGGAATGGAGAGTTGGGGGCCAATGGAGCCTCTATAGACGTTGGGCAGGGAGATAGTGTACATCCGAGAGGCCATATCATGCAGGGATCCAATATATCGTGTCTGGGAGAAACACATGAATTGGGCGCGAACGCGCCGAGCAGGACCACGCACCTTCTCAGGAGGCGGAAGTTTCGATAAAATGTAAGCTTCCCTGTGAATCCCAGACGCATCTATCACCCTTCCTCCGCACTACTTCTCAATATCCGCGCTGGGAATAAAATGGATATTGCGCTCTTCTGCGCTCTTCTGCGGGCATCGTGGCTTCACAGCGGCGAAGATACGAGTTTGAGAGCTTCAAGATGTAATGACTCCGTCATTTGAGCCGAGGAGATCTCTGGCGTGCGGAAACATTGTTTTGCGAGTAAGTGCTGTTGGAGCATTTGTGGGCGCGAGAGGCGGAGAAACGAGGCAGAGGAAGAATAAGGAGGAGCCAGAGATGTCTTCCGTAAGATTTGAAGGTGGCCGACGCAGTGGGTTGAGCTTCCGCCAAAATGGACATGACGGTTGTCTGCAAAAGGCGCCTGCCGAATTGGGACGTTGGGATACCGGAAATCACCGACCCTAACACGTGGCCCACCTTTTCTCTCTTGCGCGTCAACGCGCGCGCCGCAGATTCTGGGATTTCTGCTTCTGTTTCGCCTCACAATAGATGGGCGCGGTGTTTCTGGATCTACAGCGTCTTTTTCGACGCTCCAAACGACTCGCGCCTGCGAGGGAGAAGCCACTCCAGTGCCAGTGCGTGCTTCATCCCGACGGCTGTATGGAATTCTGCCACCCATGTCCCGCCTTCCGGGCCCCCATAACTCATCTCAAGACGCGAAATCGCTGAAGCGCAAAGTCATTCCCTCGGGGGCGACATCCGCACAAGAAGGGCCCCGCCCGAAGCCTCGAGTCCAATGCCAACGCGACGTCCTCGGCGTCTAATACCAGTACCAAGTCCGTCGTTGCGCCGCGTCCCGCCTGTCTCCGCCGTCCGCCCACCCTCTTCACACCCTCACCAGCCTCGCGTCTGCGCGCAGCGGCTCGAATCCATAGCCGCGGCGTCGTCGAGCACCTCCGCGTCGAGGCGTACCTCCGCTCCGCGCAACTTGTCATCGCACGTGCGCGTGAGGGCGGCGGGGCTGCGGTGCGCGCGCTCACGTCGGACTCGCAGGTTCCCGCTGGGAAGCCGGCGCAGTCGGCTGCGAGCGCGGTATCCGCGTACGGCACAGGCAACGGCTGGGCTGCTGCGCGAGGAGGAGGCGGTGGAGGAGAAACGCGCGGAGCTCGCGCGCGCGGTGGGCAGCAGGAAGACCTGGACAATGGACGGCGGGAGCGTGCGTCTTTCCTTTCTTCCTCTCCCTCTGTACCCCCGCGCTGATGCATTTGACTGAGTCGGAGGAGATGCAGGGGATGATTCCGCGCGGCGGTGCAGGTCTTCCGCGTCGCGGAGGAACTCGGGGAAGGGCTACACCTACGCGATGGCGGACCTGGTCCTCGAGATGGTGCATCCCGCTCTTTGCTCCCACACCTGCGCTCGCAGTACAAGAGACGATCACGGACGCGCCGGGACCCGGCGAGCCGCGCCACACGCACGAGATCCACCACGACCCGACGACGCACCGCACTGCCCTCTCGGACGCGCGCCCGCCCGCTCCCGGCCCCGCGCAGCTCGCGCTCGCGCAGGCGCAGGCGCAGGCGTCGCGTCGATGCTCATCAACGCACGCACTCGGTGTCCACGCTGCGCATCCGCGGAACGCACCGCCATCGTGAACGTGCGCAGGTCTCATCGCTGCTCGCGGACGCATGAACGAGCGCAGCTCGCGCGCGTCTGCTGCGCATCCGCGGGACGCTCGCTGCTCGCGCATCCGCAATCCGCTCCTCCCGTGCACCCGGCGAGGAGCGCGGGGCGTCGGGCGCGTGAGCGTGAAGGCGCCGCAGCGCAGCGCATCAATCGGAAACCGAGCCTGCGCGCGCTGGGGGACGTCGTCGCGGCGCTGGCGCGCATGTCACGGTGCCCTGCCGGGAGGTAGGCACTCGATGGTGCAAAGGACTCGACCTCGATAGCGCCCTATACCAGTAGGAAGTTAAGCACCCGACGGTGCGCCTCCGCTTCTTCTGCTGTTCCTCTTCCTCTCTACTCTTCACACCTGCTGAAAACTTTCGTGGCGCGAGCAGTTGACGTATACGTACCTGCTGCAAACTCGCTGAAGACGCTCGTGCGTATCCTATCATTTACTTGATACTTGTGTTGATTGATTGATGCTGTTATGTAGATGGTACTGCGCCTGTCCCCGCTCGCGGCGCACCTGAACGAGTCGCTGACGTCGCTGAAGTTTACGCGTACACTCGGTGTCTACGCTGTGCCTCCGCGGGTCACACTCTCCGCATCCATGCGCCGCACGCGCACGCGGGGGCGCTGAATCTCGTGGACCTGGCGGGCAGCGCGCGCCGGCTCGAGGCGTCCGTCGCGTGAAGGGGCCGCAGCGCATCGATTGGAGTCTGCGCGTGCTGCCAGCAGGCCCGGCGCGCATGTGCCCTATCGGAAGTTAGACACGAAGGTGTATCTCCGCTTCCGCTTCCTATCATCGTCCATACCCGCTTTCGACGCGCGAGGAGCCGACGTACCTGCTGCAAAACTTGCTGAGCGAGAACTTGAAGTGGAAGCTTGCGAGTGGAGAGATCAGAACGAGATCAGAATCAGAAAAAGACAGAATTAGGATCAGAGGGGGATTGTGGGGAATCACCGGCAGCGCGCGAGCTATCAGCAAAAAGATTCACGGGAAGAGCTAAGCTGCAGGGTCGACCACAACTCCAAGATGCTCATACATGTCCCATGATTTACTAAATACTTCCTTAGATTCCTTTGATTGATAATCGCTTGCAGATGGTGCTGAACCTGTCCCCGCTCGCGGCGCGCACCTGAACGCGTCGCTGACGTCGTTGAGGTTCGCTACCAAGGTGCGCGCCCGGTCTCATTCGTTGCGTGTCCTTTAAATTTACTCCTCGAGTTCTGTATATTTTCGGACGTGAATCTCATTCGTTCGCAGGTGAGCTGCGCACAGATCGGGACGGCGAACAAGGTACAGATCCCGAGCGCGGGAGTCCTAAATCCCGGAAATCCCGGAACACTCGTACTCGTAGACCGGAAGACGCAGGACAGAGATGGATAAAGACAACGACCCGTTGAGGCTGGGCGGGTGTGCATTTCATAGTGGCCGGGATTTGGCGTATACGTATGGATTTTTGTGTCTTCTTATTGTACATATGTGCCGACAACTCAGTTATTGAAGAACTCGGTGGGCATTGGAGGGTATTGATGGATAGTGTAAGTCTGCGGAGTGCCCCAGTCCGCACACGAAAGGGACGATGCTCGACTTAGCGTAGGTATTCAAGTGCCAATAGTTATTGTCCATCCGTGGGGAACCTGCTTAAATCGGGGGGATTTATAATAATTGGAGCCCAATGATACTCTTGCTGTGAGCTAAGTAGTGTATAAACAATTTACAATCTTACTGCCAGGCCAGGCAATTTGTCCCGCAACTGTCTGAGGCCTGCGCGAACAAGAATTATTGCACCGTGGGCTTGTGACTGTAAACGCGAAGAGATCACTACCAGAATTGTTAGAAGAAACACAACAATAGTCAAGGTACTCCTCTTATCTATGTGCCCCATAAAATGCTTTGCACAGCTGACATTTGCCGAGTTGGAACCGCTGACAGAAGACCGCCCTATGATAGGTTCGGGCGTAAATAGCTTCCGACATCAGCTTCAAGACAGCTGTCATGGCACAGCCTCTTGATTTCCATCTTGCCCTCTGCCCTCATGGCCGAAGCACTTGGCACCCTTGCCAGCGTCCTGCAGCTTGTCGACACTGTATTGAAGGCCCGGGAATATTTCAAGGACTTCCATGAGGCACCAAAGGAGCAGAAGAAGTTGTTCTCGGAGATGGAGGGACTCAAATCACTGCTCGTCGAGCTCGACAAACGAGTGACAGGGAGTCCAGCCAGTGTAGCTTTCCAGCAGATGGTGGGACCACTGGCAACATTCAAAACGATGTTGGAAGATGTCACCAAGAAGTTGGGACCTGTTGATGGACTGTCGAAGGTTACCAAAAAGCTGAGTTGGACTCTGTGGAGCAAGAAGGAGATTGCTGGATACTTGGATGAGCTCGAGCGCTTCAAGGTCTTGATTAATCTCTGGTTGAGCATGGATATTTGGTGTGCCTCTTATTCACTATGCTCGGAAGTTTCAGGTATTCATACAGTCTAGGGATGCGGGCCAGAAACAAATGACTTACCAAGACAGTGAGTGAAATTGAATAAGGCTCGGTCTGTACTTTAACTTGAATCCAGGTATTCTGAACATTGTCCAAGAGCAAAAAGACACCAGTCTTAAGGCTCAATTCACCAATGAAGCTGAGAAGCGGCAAAATATTCTTGATTGGATGTCACCATTAAACTTCCTCCAGCGACAGGCTGATGTCTTTGGTGCTCTACAGTCTGGAACTGGTGAATGGCTTCTTGGTGAGGCTGGGTTCCAGGAGTGGGAATCTGGGTCTGGCAAAGTGCTGTTCTGCTGTGGGATTCGTACGTGGATCTTGCTGGTTGCCTAGATTGATTCTAATATAAATATAGCTGGTGCTGGCAAGACTGTCCTTGCGTCTGTGATCATATTCAAAGCAAATGCTTTTAGCTCACAATATCTTAGGTCACTCGTGGTAAATCACCTGGAGGCTCAAGCTCGGAACAGTGACATTGGCTTGGCATGCATCTATCTGAATCATAAAGAAACAGAAAGTCAAACCATCACCAATCTCCTTGGTGCCTTGGCTGCACAGCTCATGTTGGGGAAACACATTCCTCCTCCGGTGCATAGTCTATATGAGCACCACCTTGCTAGACGGACTAGGCCCAATATTGATGAATTCCACAAGGCTTTGGACTTGGCAGTTGCCCTGTATCCAAAGGTCTACTTTATCATAGATGCACTGGATGAATACCCAGAAAATTACCGGCATCGCTTCCTCAAATATCTGGGCACACTGGGTCCTAAAGTCAATATCATGATGACTTCACGGCCTCACATCAATCTGGATTCCCAGTTACCAAACTTGAAGACCATTGAGATCCGTGCAACTGAGGATGATATTCACAAGTATGTGAATGCACAGATTCAAAATTCAGCTCGTCTCTCAAAGCATATTCACACCCGCCCTGAATTGTGCAATGAAATACAAGCTAAAATCGGTGAAAATGCGAAGGGAATGTGAGTGACCTAATTTTATCATTTCAAAACTCTCATTAACATTCATCTGGGCAGGTTCTTACTTGCCAAGCTTCATATTGAATCTCTTGCGACAAAGAATACCATCAAGGCAGTCCGAGAGACTCTGCAGCACCTACCAAAGAATTTAAAGCATACCTATGATGAAGCAATGGAACGGATCAACCACCAGACTGAGGAGGATAGACAAATGGGAATCCTTGCTTTGACCTGGGTAGCAAATGCAAAGCGGCCGCTTTCTGTTGCAGAGCTACGAGAAGCCTTGGCCATTGAACCTGAATCCTCATTCCTTGATATGGACAATCTTCTTGACATGGACATCATCCTGTCTGCTTGTGCTGGTTTGATCATTGTGGATGAAGCAATGTCTGTGGTCCGCCTCATCCATTATACCACACAGGGCTATTTGGACAGCATCCAATCTAAGCAATTTCCATCTGCTCATACCACCATTGTGTCCACCTGTCTGACATACCTCTCCTTCCCCAAATTTGAGGTTCTACCCGCATACTGGAAACAACAAGAAAAGGAAGACCTCTTTCTGGCACATCCATTCCTCAAATATGCTCAGTACTGCCTCATACATGTGAAAGGAGAGCCTGAGCTTGTTCTCCAGGACAAACTCATGGCCTTTCTCACTGGAGCCTCCAGATTCACTAGTGTCTGGGATGATACAGTTCCATGGAAGTGGATCTACAAAGACTACTATTTTCCCCCTCTATGCCTCTCAGCAGCATCTGACTTGGAAGTAACAATGAGACAATTGTTGGCACAGGGAATAGCACCAGAAGACATGGTTGCCGCTCTATGTGCAGCCTCATCTAATGGTCACATTCACCTGGTTGAATTACTCATTGATGCAGGTGCCAAAATAAATTCTGAGGATGTTCAATATGGAAATGCTCTGTATGCTGCAGCAGAGGCTGGCCATGAGCCAGCGGTCCAACTCCTCATCGAGAAGGGTGCAGATGTGAATGCACAGGGAGGGCACTATGGAAATGCCCTTCAGGCGGCATCATGTAATGGGACTGAGTCAGTGGTTCAGCTCCTCATCGAGAAGGGTGCAGATGTGAATGCACAGGGAGGGTTCTATGGAAATGCCCTTCACGCTGCATCATGGAATGGCCACGAGTCGGTGGCTCAGCTCCTCATTGAGAAGGGTGCGGATGTGAATGCACAGGGAGGGTTCTTTGGAAATGCCCTTCACGCTGCATCATGCCATGGCCATGAGTTGCTGGTCCAGCTCCTCATTGAGAAGGGTGCAGACGTGAATGCACAGGGAGGGTACTATGGAAATGCCCTTCAGGCTGCAACCATGTGTGGCCATGAGTCGGTGGTTCAGCTCCTCATTGATCATGGTGCCGAGGCTAGTGACTTTTAGTGATACCAGCCTGTTTGCCTCCCAGGTTTTGGAATTCTAGCCGAGATAGGGTCATCAATTTATTTGTTGAAATACGTGATAAAAATAGCTACTGTTCTGTTTTCCCAACTTTCCTGAACGTCGACCATACCAGTCTATATGTAAACTTGTATTGAGCAAGGAATCCACAATAAGGTAAGCAGAGTCACCATTTAGACTGATATCTTTCTATATTTGAATGGTCATTGAGCTTCCACGCACATCTAGCCATATTTCCCACCATGGTATACATATATCAAACTCGGCCGAAAGTAATGAACAAAAAAGAAAATGTCATGAGAATCCCACTGTTTCAAATGTTGTTTGCTCACAGATATGTTCGTTAATTCTCGACAAAGCAAGGAATGCAGGTGCGCACGGCGCTTCTGGGCCTTCCTTCCTCCTGTACTCACTTGCATAGGTGTATTCAAAAAATTAAACCGCACAAAAAATGGTTGGAGGGAATTGGCAACCCAGGCTCGAGTCGAACAAACTCTCCCTACTTCCATTGACATCCTGCTGTTATGGAAGGTAGATGCACACCCCGTGCCTCTGGGTCTTTCCTCCTCAATTCACCTGCCTAGGTAAGTTGGGAAATTAAACTGCTCAAAAAGATCTTGGCGGAGGTTGAATGGCTCAGGCTCGAGTCGAACGAGCTCCGTCTGCTTAATCACCTGTTTGCCATCTCAAGGACAGCAGATGCTCGCCGTGTCCCTCTGGGCTTTCCTTGCTGTGATTAAATTCCGCTAGTTGAATCACTCACACGAGTGTGAACAAAAAAGCTACAACAATGAGAAGGGCCCAGGCTTGAGTCGAGCGAGCTCCTATTTTAATCATTACCATGTCGACCACAAAGAGCGCAGGTGCGCACTGTGCGCCTCTGGGCTTCCCTTCCTCAGCAATGCACCTGCTTAAATCCCGTCAGTTGTCCCATAGGCGTGAGCGCGGATACGAGAACAATCAAACAGTCCAGGCTCGAGCTGAAAATAAAATAATACAACCTTGGATCAGGGTGTAATATTCAACTTTCCTCCCCGCGCACCCGCGCACCAGGATGATGGGCAATGGAAATCGTAGCAGGGGAGCAATTTCAATTATCGCGATGAAGGTGCACTGAGTGACCGGCGGAAGATGTATTTTAGGCGCGTTAGAAGAGAAGAACTTAATTGAGCATTGAGAGCGTGCATTCGCGACATTGGTTAATTGGCGGGTACTGCGTACGGTCAGTACCGGTGAGTAGCGGGAGGAGATCGGAGGAGCTCGGTTGCCTCCGGTCCCTCGGTCCGGTTGACACGTTTCACTTGGACCCGTCTTCTTTAAATCGCCCTCTGCCCACCGAACTCATCTCCAGAGGCGAAAGGCTTCGCGCCGTCGCTGAAGCGCAAACTGACCCCCGAGGAGGACAACATCGAGGAGCCGCACAAGAGCACCGGCAGCGGCTTCCGCTCGAGGCCCGTCCAAGCCTCCAATGCCATCACGACTGTCTCGACGTCCAGCAGTACTGGCGCCCCGAACTCCGCCGTCATGTCAAGCTCGCTGACGCGGCCCCGCCAACCCATCGCCACGCGCACCACGCACGGGCGAGTGCCACCCGTCTCCACCGCTGGCGTCGGCCCAGCCCGCGTCCTGTCCTCCTCGGCGCTCGGGAAGACCTCCGCGTCGGGGTCTTCTATCGTCGCCGCGCCCGACGTCATCACGCCTCTCCCCAAGCGTCTCACCACCCTCGATTCTGCGCGCAGCCAGGAACCCGAGCGGCTCACCACGCTCCTCGCGTCCAAAGTCGTGTCGTCTTTGAGCACCTCCGCATCGGCCGCGATCGCGCCGGACCACCTTTCCGCGCAGGCGCAGTAGGCGGGCGCCACTGCACAGGCGCAGGCGGCGGCGCTGCAGGCTGAGTTCGACATCGCGCTCCGTGCGCGTCGGGCACCCAGCAAGAAGGGGAGAGCTCGACGATGGAGTGCGAGGGTATGTCTGTTCTCTTCTTCTCTTTTCTCGCACTCCGCAGTGCGTGGTGCCACCCTTGCCGCCAGCTCGTCCCAAGCCCATCCGCCCGTTCGCTCCCCGCGCGACTGGTGCCGGCGCCCTTCCGCGCGTCTCAAGGCGCCTCGTGCCCGTGTACCACGGCGCGCCGCGGGACATCTCCCCACTTGCATTCTTGCTTCTACATGCGCTTAAGGCCTCCGCTGCATTGCCTAGTACACTCAATCCACCCCTTCTTCCGGTCCTGTCCCTTCCTGTGCGTGCGCGCGAGAATGCAAGATCGCGCCGTGTGTGCTACATACCGACTCGAGCAATGCCCCGTGGTACTCGTCAGTGCACGCGCTCTTCGTCGTCCCCCCGCCGCGTGCACAGCCGCTCATCTTCGCGCACCAAGTTCTGCTGCACCGGCGCCGCTTGCTTCTCGTACCTCCCCGCTCGCTCCGAGTCCGCACTCTCGCGCTCACCGATCACTCCGCCCTGGGCGTTCATTCATAGTGCCCTAGTTCACCCCGTGTATTACTGAATGTACTCACTCCAAAATATCCCCCGCGGCGAATGGAGTGGAACATCAAACCCAATACCCTCATACGTCCAACGAAACTCCCGCATGCTCAGATCGAGTAAGTCACCACCAAATTAGACTCAATTGGACGCCGCGCGCGCGTCTTGTGCGCACCACCGATAAACTGAGCTCGCACAAAGGAAGCGGATCAAGGTTGCGCGGACTGCGGAGGTAACCCAGACCCCAAGTGCGGGCTCGAAAGGAACGAACTCCGTCTTAGCAGAGTTGCTTGAGGAATAAGTGAAATGATCCGCGAGCCAGAGAGACTGAATAGGCTAAGTAATATATCTCGACCTCGGCGCGCGAGCGGGGATCTGCGAGCCCGAGCGAGTCTTTGTGCAAGTCGGAATATCGGAACCTAGAAAAGTCTGGCCGCTCACGCGAGTCCTGTGAGCCACAAAGATCAACTAAAAAGAAAAAACGGGATTTCAACAAGAAAGATATGTGTCGACCTGGGCGCAGCCCACCACACGTAAGTAAATCAATACGAAAGCGACCCAGCGCCGAAGTGAGCGAAAGAAGCCTTCCGAGCTGCGATGTTCATTGGATAATCAACGGGCTGCGAGTAGACGATGCGGATGCCGAGAGGTTAAATATCTTGAAGACTTGGAGACCCTCCGCGGCCGAGTGAGCCTCAGAGATGATCATAGGAAGCTGTTCCAGCAGCAGCAAATCAACCCGCCAAAGAGTGCGTCGCGGTGCTCCCGAGCATATATACGCATCTCACAGGCTCAAGCCAATCAGCGCAGGAGTCGAGCCGACGGTGGCGCATGCCCAGATTCAAGTCAGCGGCGGAATTTACTGTAAACGCGAGTATGGGGAGAAAAAAAACAAACATGAACCGAAGTAGTAGAGCAGAATAAGTTGGTTGTGATAGTTGCTCTTGTGGGTGACCAGAGCGAAGACGTGCAGCAGAGCTTGCGGCCTAGGCGAGCCGAGGGAAGTAGAGGCGAAACAGCGGAAGGGGGCCATGCAGCGCAGGGATCGAATTCGTGGATCCAGAGCCTCGGCGTCTGGAGAGCGAGTCGTGCGAAGTAGGGCACGCAAGAGGACCTCGACCCGAACAGACTTCACGCACGGAATGAAGCGCGGCGTCAGTCCAGCACGGAGTCAAGAGGCATCATAGGAGAATCTTGATAGTCGCGCGCCGCAGTTGCACCGCGGACTTACATCGTGACGGGGATATCGAGGATCGTAGTGTCGGAGTCAGCGTGGAATGTCGAGTCGGCCGAGCAGGGTGGCGGGAGAGACCACTGAGGCGTAGAGGCGCGGTACAAGCAGAGTAGCGGCTTATAATAGAGCACGAGGGCGAGCGATGTCGCGCGGTAAGAGAACGGGAGGTGGTGAATAATCCTGCATGAGATCATCGAAGCTGTAAGGGCGAGGAAGATACAAGAATTATGGCGATAAAATACGAAATGGTAAGAGTCGTCCCGGAGTGGGACGGGCATAATTTCGGCCTCCAGCGCGAAGATCGGCGAGGAGGGGCATAGTACGGGGTGGGTGGGCGATTTCGAGCGTTCATGGACCCGAGGGTCGGTGACGGATATTTAGTGAGGCGAATAAATCTTGTAAAAGATCAGCACGAGGAGGGAAAGGGAATGGGCGAGAGGTAGATGGGGGAGGAATGAAGAATGGGCGGCCGCGCGGAGGTTCATATAGGCTGAAAACAAATTAGAATTAGAAAGGGGTTTCCATGGGAGTAAGAAGAACGAGTTCCGCTGACAGCGGACGGACCTTGCGTGGAAGATCCGCCGGGAAATAAAATTCTCAGTATGTCATGCAGCCGCGGAATTCGCGAGGAAGACACGACAGAGCGCGGAGTGAATCGCACCATTCCTTGAGGAGCTTCCGGGAGGGAACTGGGTCGGTATTTCAAGGAGGTTGAGGGTGCCGCGGAATTCTGGATTTGGACGAAAACGAATCATTTTCCGAATTCAGGATTCAGCCGGCATAAAGGTCGGTTTGGGGGCCCGTGGAGTTTCGTTAGGCAATATAGACGTTGGATAGGGAGATAGAATACATCCGAGAGGCCATATCATGCAGGGATGCAATGCATCGTGTCTGGGAGAAACACATAAGTTGGGCGCAAATGCGGCGAACTCGACCACGCACCTTCTCAGGAGGCGGAAGCTTCCATAAAATACACGCCTCGTTGCGAATCCTAGACTCATCTATCGCCCTTCGCACCACTTCCCAATCTACGCACCGCAAATAAAATGGATATTGCGCGATTCTGCGCTGTTCTGCGGGCAGCGTAGCTTCATCGGAGCGCCGGAGATACAAGTTGAAGATTATTAAGACGCAATAACTCCGTCATTGGGCCGAGGAGATCGCTGGTACGCGGAAATACCGTTTTGCGAGCAAGTGCCGTTTGAGCAGCTCTGGGAGGGAGAGGCGGAGAAATGAGGCCAGAGGGAGAATAAAGAGGATCCAGAGTTGAATTAGGTAAGTTTTGGATGCGCCAGTCGCAGTGGGTAGAGCCACCGCCAAAATCGACATGGCGAACGGCGCCTGCCAAATTGGTCCCGGCGCCAAATTGGGATCCCGGCGATCACCGGCCCTAGCACGTGGCACACCTTTCTCTCTTGCGCGCTCAACGCGCAGATTCTTGGATTCCTGTTTCTGCTTCTGTGTATGGTCGGCCGCGATGTTTCCGGATCTAAAGCGTCTTTTTCGACGCCACAACGATATCTGCCTCACGGGTGCGAAGGAGAAGCAACTCCAGTGCCCAGCCGTCATTGGCTCACGAGTACTGGTGCCCTAAATCCGCCATTATGCCACGCCGCTGACGCGCCCCCGCCGTCCGCGAGCCCTCTGCCGGCGTCGATGGCGGTCTCTCTCTTTTCACGTCTCGTCGTCCTCCTCGGTGCTCGGGAAGCGCACCGTATCACCCTCACTACCTTCGAATCGAGTCTGCACGCCGCAGTTGAGGCGGAACTCCTCGTCGCGCAGAGCTCGTGGGCGCAAAAGCGTAGGCTGCGGCGCTGCAGGCGGCTAGCTCGACACCGCGCAGCGTGCGCTCCGTGCGCTCGCGGCTCGCCTCCGCGCGTAACGACGCGCACTCGCCTCCGCACACTCGCCCGCGAGCGTGAGGAGGATGCGATCCGTGTACGACGCGGGGAAAGGCTGCTGCACGAGGCGAAGGAGGCGAAGGAAAAGCGCGAGGCGGCAGGGGCGTGCAATGTCGTATGAGCGCGAGGACGGCCAGGCTGCCGCGCGTGCGGAGACGCTCGCGCTCAAGGCGGAGGTCCTCGCGGGGACGACGGCCCTCGCCTTCGCGGACGAGCGCGGGAAGGGCGAGCTTCGCATGCGGCGCGGCGATGGAGAGACGAGCTGTGCCGTGCACTCGCCCGCGAGCGCGAGGAGGGCGAGATCGGCGGTCCTTGCGAGGACGGCGAGGTGGAGGAAAAGTGCACGGAGCTCTGCGGGGAACGGCTAGGCTTGTTTACGAAGCTGAAAGTGGAGGTGGAGGGACACGCGAGGCGGCGATGCGCGGGGAGGGAGGAGAGGAGCAGACTGCGTGGACGGGCAGGCCATGCAGATCCGTGTTCTGTGGCATGCGGGCGATGCGTACCTGGAGGCGGCGTGAGAGCGCGTACCCCGACGCGCGCCTGCCGTAGAGGGAGCTCGTGCTGTGCCGAGCGCGACTGGGACGCGACAAGCCGTGCAGGGCTCGCGTAAGCTTCCTTGCGCATGCCATCCAGTCGTGTTGCTGGTTTCCACCCCGCGGAGATCTCGCAGCTGCGTTGACGTGTGCGTCTTCGCTACGGGCAGACGGGCAGCGGGAAGAGCTGGACCACGGGGCGCGGGCGTCTTCCTTCTCTTCTCCTCCCTTTCTTCTTCGGGCTCGTGCTCGAGCCTCGCACTGATACATCTGACCGCCAGTCGGAGGGGAGGTGGCGCAGGCGCGGAGCTCAAGGACAAGGGTAACACCACACGATGGCGAGATCGTCCTTTCCCCCTCTTTCCTCTCTTAACACTCTCATCCTCTGACACATTGCAGTGCTCACAAGCGCAGGAGCCGCGAGACCCGACGACGCACCGCACCGCCGTCTCGGACGCCCGTCCGCCCGCGCAGGTGCACTCGCTGCTCGCACAGGCGCAGGCGGCGCGGCAACGCGCACTCGGTCTTCACGCCGCGCATCCGCTGGACACACGCGGGCGGGGCGGGGGCGCCGAATCTCGTGGACCTACCAGTGGCGGGCAGCGAGCGGCTCGGGGCGTCGGTCGCGGGCGGGGAGCGCCTGAAGGAGACACAGCGCATCAATCGGAGTCTGCGCGCGCTCCCAGGGGGACGTCGTCGCGGCGCGGCGCGCATGTGCCCTGTAGGAGCTCGAAGGGTGCGTCTCCGCTTCCCCTTCATACCTGCTTTCGAGGCGCCGCTGACTTGGCGCAGTTGACGTATAATACCTGCTGCAAAATTCGCTGAGCGGGAACTCGAAGACGCTTGCACGTGTCTTATCATTTATTTGGTACTTCCGTTGACGGGTGCATGTTCTTATGCAGATGATGCTGAACCTGTCCCCGCTCGCGGCGCACCTGAACGAGTCGCTGACGTTGTTGAGGTTCCCTACCAAAGTGCGCGCTCGGTCTTTTCATTCTGTATTCTCTAAATTTACTCCTCGAGTTCTGTGTATTTTGAGACGTGAATATCATTCGTTCGGAGCAGCGGGAAGCCCTAATCTTAGATCCCGCGCAACTCGTCCTCGGAAATCACGGAGCACTCGTACTCGAACACAGAAAGACAAAGGACAGAGATGAAGATTAAGACGACGACACGTTGAGGCTGGGCTTGGGCTGGGCCGGTGTTCATTTTATAGCGACCGGGATTTGGTGCGTATGTATGAATTTTGGTGTCTTTTTATTTTACATATGTTACATATGTTCCGACAACTCAGTGGATGAAGAGTTTGGTGGGTGTTGGAGGGTATTGAGGGATAGTATAAGTCTGCGGACCGCAGACGAAAGGGACGATGCTCAAGTTATGTAGAGGGCTTCATATATATTCAAGCGCCAACAGTTATTTCCATCCGTTGGGGAACCTGCTTGAATCGGCGGAATCCTTTATAATAATTGGCACATAATGATACTCTTGCTATGAGCTGAGCAGTGTATATACAACTTACAATCTTACCGCCAGGCCAGGCAATTTGTCCCGCAACTGTCCGAGGCTTGCGCAAAGTGGAATTATTGCACCGTGGGCTTGTGACTGTAATAAACGTGAAGAGATCGCTACTAGAATGGTTAGAAGAAATTCTACAATAGTTGTCTCTTCCTGCGGATGTGCCCCATAAAATGCTATGGACAGTGGACATTTGCCTAGGCAACTGATAGAAGACCAGGTATAGGCCAGTGTGGAGTTGAAACAACTCCGATCAAATCTCAGAAGTTTGAATGGCGGATGCCGGCAGCTGCCGACCCTTTTGGGGTTGTTTCCCTCTGAGATGAAGACTTGGAAACATTTTCTGGGATCTACATAGTCCTCCTGAACTTCCACTAAAACTTGGCCACTGTGTGAAACTGAAAATGGCCACAAGGAAAGACGGGGAAAGCGGCATCTGGCGGCCATCATTCTGCAAATGCCAAAGCCGCGCCCATCAAAAAGTTGATCTTGACTGAAATTTCAGTCAAACCCCAGCTTCACTGAAAGAATTTCTCGGAGACTGATTTATGTGTCCTCTCCAAAAAAAATCAGCACGAAGAACGGAAAAGGCAATTTACGGGAGTCTATGGGCCCTAGAGAATACCACGAATATATATTCACGAATATGAATATTCCCCGAAACCTTGAAACTGATATTCACATTCGTACAAGTATTGATGGCAATTATTCGTTGCTTAGTAAGCAATATTCATGAATATTTGTGAATATCAATTATTCAGATTCAACAACTTGAAATATGCACCATTTACAAATTATTCACGAGTAAATCATCTAATCAACATCATCATCAGCAATTACAACGACCTTTGGTGCGGACTGCCTCTCGGCTGGAACATCAGCTTTCCTCTTCTTTTTCCGTGACCAGCCCTCGATGAGTTGGGCTTCAAACTCGAAAGCAATTGAAGACCGTATCTTGAATGCAACTTAAATAGGTGTTGAGAAACTCTGAAGAAATATTGAGAAAACTCCGAAGAATGTGAGCAGCTTGCCACAAATGTCAAATGCTGGGGAGACTCCAGAGAAATATTGAGAAATCTCCCAAGAATGTGAACAGCTTGCCGCAAATGTAAACTGCAGGCTTCTGCAGCATGCTGAGCTCGGGGTAACTGTGTTCAGTGATAGTTAGCATGTCTTACCATATTGGGAATAGCCCCTAACAACTTTCTTTATCTTATCCTTACTTCCCCGCGTCACACATTCCATTGCTGTTCTCTCATCACAACCTGTAACTAGGCCATCCCTGCGGGGATTAGCCGACAAATATTCAACGAATATTCAGAGGTCTTGGGGACCATATTCGCATTCGTGCGAATAGCACTGCCACAGCCATTCGTGAATATAAGTATTTGTTATTCGTGAATGTATACTCACGAATATTCGCGATATCTGTTATTCATGGTATTCTCTATCTACGGCGCAAAACGGGGTTGGAACTGTTAGCAGAGAACGACGGGCCACGCTGCCGTTCCTCGGTATTTTTTTCTAGCATTTGTTTAAGAAGATGGACAGATGGTTTGTCAGGTTGTGGGCTTAGAAGTTTTTCAATTTCCAGCTCTGAGGTAAGTCGTCGGCAGCTGTCGGCATCTGCCGCTCAACGTTTCCGAGATTGATCGGAGATGTACCCATTCGCTACGCACTCGGTTCGGGCATAAATAGCTTCCGGCATCCTGGCACACAGCTTCAAGACAGCTTCTATCACACAGCCTCTTGATTCTCATCTTGCCCTCTGCCCTCATGGCTGAAGCACTTGGCACTCTTGCTAGTGTCCTCCAGCTTGTCGACACCATACTGAAGGCCCGAGAATACTTCAAGGACTTCCATGAGGCACCAAAGGACCAAAAGAAGCTGTTCTCGGAGATGGAGGGACTCAAGGCACTCCTCGGGGAGCTCGACAAACGGGTGACGGGGAACCCATCCAGCGAGGCTTTCTCGCAGATGGTGGGACCATTGGCCACATTGAAAACAATGATGGAACATGTCACCGAGAAGTTGGGACCTGTTGATGGACTGTCGAAGTTTACCAAAAGGCTGAATTGGGCTCTGTGGAGCAAGAAGGAGGTTGCCGGATACCTGGATGAGCTCGAGCGCTTCAAGGTCTTAATCAACCTCTGGTTGAGCATGGATATTTGGTGGGTATTTTATCCACTATGCTCTGAAGTTTCAAGTATTCATCCAGTCCAGGGATGTGGGCCAGAAACAAATGACTCACCAAGACAGTGAGTGAAATTGAATAAGGCTCAGTCGGTACTTTAACTTGAATCTAGGTATTCTGAACATTGTCCAAGAGCAAAAGGAAACCATCCTTGAGGCTCAATTCACCACCGAAGCTGAGAAGCAACAAAAGATCCTTGATTGGATGTCACCATTAAACTTCTTCCAGCGACAAGCTGATGTCTTTGGTGCCCTCCAGTCAGGAACTGGGGAATGGCTTCTCGGTAATGCTATGTTCCAAGAGTGGGAATCTGGTTCTGGCAAAGTGCTCTTCTGCCATGGGATTCGTATGTGGATCTTACCTGTTGCCTAGATTGATTCTGATATAAATATAGCTGGTGCTGGCAAGACTGTCCTTGTGTATGTGATCATATTCCAATCAAAATGCATTTCGCTCACAATATCTTAGGTCACTTGTGGTAAATCACCTGGAGGCTCAAGCTTGCAACAGTGACATTGGCTTGGCATGTATCTATCTGAATCATAAAGAAACAGAAAGTCAAACCATCACCAATCTCCTTGGTGCCTTGGCTGCACAGCTCATGTTGGGGAAACACATTCCTCCTCCGGTGCATAGCCTATATGAGCACCATCTTGCCAGACGGACTAGGCCTAATATCGATGAATTTTGCAAGGTTTTGGACTTGGCAGTTGCTCTGTATCCAAAGGTGTACTTTATCATAGATGCACTGGATGAATACCCAGAGGATTACCGGCATTGCTTCCTCAAATATCTGGGCACACTGGGTCCTAAAGTCAATATCATGATGACTTCACGGCCCCACATCAATTTGGATGCCCAGTTCCCAAACATGAGGACCATAGAAATTCATGCAACTGAAGAAGACATTCACAAATACTTGGATGCACAGATTCAAATTCAGCCCGCCTTTCAAAGCATGTTCACACCCGCCCTGAGCTGCAAGATGCAATACAGGCCAACATAGGTGAAAAGTCCCGGGGAATGTAAGTATTCCTTTATTATTTTAAATATCCAACACCAATTTATCTATCCAGGTTCTTACTCGCTAAACTTCATATTGAATCTCTTGCCACAAAGAATACCATCTAGGCAGTCCGGGAGGCTCTGCAGCACCTACCAGAGGGTTTGCAGCAGACCTATGATGAAGCAATGGAACGGATCAACTATCAGACCAAGGAGGATCGAGAGCTGGGGCTACTTGCTTTGACTTGGGTGGCAAATGCAAAGCGACCACTGTCTGCTGCAGAGCTACAAGAAGCATTGGCAATTGAACCTGAATCCACATTCCTTGATAGGGACAATCTTCTGGACATGAACATCATCTTGTCCGCTTGTGCTGGGTTGATAATTGTGGATGAAGCAGTGTCTGTCATCCGACTTATTCATTATACAACACAGGACTATTTGGACAGCATTCAATCTGTGCAATTTCCATTGGCTCATACCACCATTGTGTCCACTTGTCTGACATACCTATCCTTCCCGAATTCAAAGTGCTACCAGGATACTGGGATGAAGAAGAGCAGGAAAATGAAGATGATGAAGAGGAAGATGAAGATGAAGAAGATGAAGATGAAGATGAAGATGAAGATGATGAAGAAAAAAGGAAGACCTCTTGGTGGCTCATCCATTCCTCAAATATGCCCAGTACTGCCTCATGCATGCCAAGGAGAGCCTGAGCTTGTTCTTCAAGACAAACTCACGGACTTTCTCACTGGAGCCTCCAGATTTACTTGCGTCTGGCATGATACATTTCCATGGAAGCAGATTCACGATGACTACTATCTCCCACCGCTATGCATCTCTGCAGGATGTGATTTGGAAGTAACAATGAGACAATTATTGGCCCAGGGAGTAGCACAAAAGGACATGGATGCTGCTCTATGTGCAGCCTCATCTAATGGTCACATTCACCTGGTTCATTGCTCATTGATGCAGGTGCCAAATAAATGCCCAGGATGGTTATTATGGGGATCCTCTGACTGCTGCCTCTGAGAATGGGCATGAGTCAGTGGTTCAGCTCCTCATCGAGAAGGGTGCAGATGTAAATGCACAGGGAGGGGAATACGAAAATGCCCTTCAGCTGCATCTGTGCATGGCCACAACTCGTGTTCAGCTCCTCATCGAGAAGGGTGAGGATGTGAATCACAGGGAGGGTAACTATGGAAATGCCCTTCAGGCTGTATCCGGACATGGCTATGAATCGTTGGTCCCTCCTCATTGAGAAGGGTGCGGATGTAATGCACAGGGAGGCTTTTCGGAATGCACTTCAGGCTGCATCAGCGAATGGCCACAAGTCAGCTGTCCAGCTCCTCTTGAGAGGGTGCAGATGTGAACCCACCAGGAGGGCACTATGGAAAATGCCCTTCAGACTGCATCGTGGAATGGCTATGAGTCAGTGGTTTCAGCTCCTCATTGAGAAGGGTGCAGATGTGAATGCAACAGGGAGGGTAATAGGGAAATGCCTTTCAGGGCTGCCTCAGGGCATGGACATACATCAGTGGTTCAGCTCCTCATCGAGAAGGGTGCAGATGTGAATGCACAGGGAGGGTACTATGGAAATGCCCTTCAGGCTGCATCAAAGAATGGCCACAAGTCAGTGGTTCAGCTCCTCATTGAGAAGGGTGCGGATGTGAATGCACAGGGAGGGTACCATGGAATTCCCTTCAGGCTGCATCGCGGAATGGCAATGAGTCAGTGGTTCGGCTCCTCATTGATCATGGTGCCGAGGCTAGTGTTGTTCAGTGATACCGGCCTGTTTGCCTCCCAGGTTTGGAATTCTCGCCGAGATATGTGATACAATAGTTACCTTTCTGTTTTCCCAACTTTCCTGAACATCAACCATATCAGTCTATATATAAAATTGTATTGAGCGAGGAATCCACAATAAGGTAAGCTGAGTCGGCATCCAGATGGATACCTTTTCTACATTTGAATGGTCCTCAAGCTTCCATGCACATCCAGCTATATTCCCCGGCATGGTATACATACAGCAAACTCGGCCGAAAGCAATGAATAAAAATGAACACGTTATGAGTGGCAGTGGTTCAAATGTTGCCCGCCCACAGATATGTTTGTCAATTATCAATGATGCACACCCCACATCTCTGGGCCTTCCTTCCAGCTGTACTCACTCGCTTTAGTGCGTTCAAAAATCAAACCCCGCGAAAAAATGGTTGGAATCGACTGATGGCCCTGGCTCGAGTTGAACGAGCTCTCCCTACTTTCAGCTTTCTTTACACTAAGATATGGAGTGTAGGTGCACAATCACACCTCTGGGCCTTCCCTCCTTCTCGATTCACCTGCTTAGGTAGATTGGGAAATTAAACTGCTCAAAAAGATCTTGGCGGAGGTTAAATGGCCCAGGCTCGAGTCGAACGAGCACCGTCTGCTTAATCACCTGTTTGCCATTTCAAGGACAGCAGATGCTCGTTGTGCGCCTCTGGCCCTTCCTTGCGGTAGAGCCAATGTGATTAAATTCTGCTAGTTGAATCACTCACACGAGTGTGAACGAAAAAGCTACAACAAGGAGAAGGGCCCAGGCTCAAGTCAAATGAGCTCCTATTTTAATCATCACCATGTCGACCACAAGAGCACAGGTGCGCACTGTGCGCCTCTGGGCCTCCCTTCCTCCGCAACGTGCCTGCTTAAATTCCGTCAGTTGACCCAGAGGCGTGAGCGCGGATACGAAAACAATGGGTGAATATTGAACAGTCCAGGCTCGAGTCGAAAATAATATAATACAAGCTTGGATCAGGGTGTAATATTCAACTTTCCTCCCCACGTGCCCACGCACCAGGATGATGGGCGATGGAAATCGTAGCAGGGCAGCCATTTCCATTATCACGATGAAGGTGCGATGAGTGATCAGCGGAAGATGCAATTCAGCGCATGGGAGAGACAGAGGAAGGGGACTTCTTAATTGAGCATAAGAGCGTTGTGCATTCACGACGTTGGTTAATTGGTGAGTACCGCGTACGGTCAGTACCGGTGAGTAACGGGAGGAGATCGGAGGAGATCGGGTTTCCTCCGGCCCCGCGGTCAGGTTGACACGTCTCGCTTGCACCTGCTTCTTTCCATCGCCCTCTGCCCTCCGAATTCATCTCCAGAGGCGAAAGGCTTCGCGCCGTCGCTGGAGTGCAAAGTCATCCCCGAGCAGGACGACATCGAGGAGCATCCGCGCAAGAAGGGTACCGGCAGTGGCTTCCGCTCGAGGCCCCTGAAAGCCTCCAATGCCAATGCACCGCCTCGACGTCTACAAGTACTGGGGCCCCCACATCCGCCGTCATGCTACGCCCGCTGACACGCCACCGTCCGCCCGTCGCGGCGCCCGCCGTGATCACGGACCCTCCACAAGCGCCTCACTACCCTCGAGTCCGCATGCAGCAAGGATGCCGAGCGACTCGCCCTGCTCCTCGAGTCCAAAGTCACGTCGTTGTCCAGCACCTCCGCGTCGGCCGTGATCGAGCGCAGGCGCAGTTAGCGGGCGCCACTGCGCAGCTCGTGACTGCGCAGGCGCAGGCGGCGGCGCTGCAGGCCGAGTTTGCCACCATGCTCCGTGCACGTCGGGCACGTCGGAAGGGGAGAGCTCGACGATGGAGTGCGTTCTCTTTTCTCGCACTCCGCAGTGCGTGGTGTCACCCTCGCCGCCGGCTCGACCCAAGGCCGCCCACCCGTCAGCTCCCCGTGCGACTTGCGCCGGCGTCCTTCCCGCCTCGTTTGCCCGTGTACCACGCCGCGCCGTGGGACATCTCCCCAGTCGCATTCTTACTTCTACATACCCGCTATACTGCCTGGTACACTCAATACACCCCCTCCTCCGGTCCTTTCCCTCCCTGTCCGTGCACGCGAGAATGCGAGATCGCGCCGTGTGAGCTACATACCGCCTCGAGCGATGCCCCGCGGTCCTCATCAGTGCACGCACTCTTAGCCGCTCATCCTCGCGCACCAAGTTCTGCCGTGCCGGTGCCGTTGGTTTCCCGCACTTCCCCGCTCGTGCCGAGTCCACACTCTCGCCCCTCGCCGCTCACTCCACCCTGCGGATGCGCCCATGCGCTCACTCATACTGCCCATAACTACCCCACTGAATGTACTCACCCCGAAATATCCCCCGCGGCGAATCGAATTTCGAGCCTAATACCCTCATACGTCCAACTAAACTCCCCGCATGCTCAGATCGAGTAAGTCATCATCAATTGGACGCCGCCCGCGCGTCTTGTGCGCAACACCGATCAACCGAGCGAGCACAAAGGAATCAAATCAAAGTTAGCAGATTGTGACGGTACCCCCGAGCCCAGTGCGCATTCGAAAGGAACAGATGCCTTGCTGTTGCTGGAGGAGGAACCGCGAGCCACAGAGACTGAATAGGTCAAGTAATATATCTCGACCTCGGCGCACGAGCGGGGACTTGCGCGCCCGAGCGAGTCTTGAGTAGCGGAGCCTGAAAAGCCAAGGTCGGCCATCCCACTGATGACAACCGCATTGGGACGCCCCACGCGAACAAAGATGAACTGGACCAGCAAAAGGAGCCCCCCTAAAAACAGGGATTAAACCAAGAAAGATATGTGCCGACCTGGGAGCAGCCCCCCCCCCGTGTATGTAAGTCAATACGGGAGAGCGACTCAGACCCGAAGTGAACGAAAAGAGCCTTCCTAGCTGCGGTGTTCGTTCGTTGGGTACTCAACGGGCGCGAGCCAGCCAGAAAGTAGACGATGGAGTTTAAATATCTTGATGGCTTGAAGACCCTCCGCGGCCGAGTGAGAGGAAGCCTTTCCAGCCGCAGAGTTACATGCTTGCAAATCAACCCGCCAAACGCCTCGCAGCGCGCATCTTGCAGGCTCAAGTCGATCAGTGCAGGACGCGTCGGCAGGGGCACATGCCTGCATTACATTCTAATCCGCGGCGGAATTTACTGCAAACGGGAGTATGCGGAGAAAAAGGAAAACACGCACCGAAGGGTAGAGCAGAATATTTATTAAGTTGATTGTCCCGAGGGATGCGGAGTTGGGCGCTGAGTTGTTCTTATGGTTGACCAGAGCGAAGACGTTCAGTAGATCTTGCGGGCTAGGCGGGCCGAGGGTAGCAGAGGCGAGTCAGCGGAAGGGGAGTCAGGAATCACAATCATACAGCCATTTCCTCCGCGTCTTGAGCGTGGGCGTCTCGAGCGCAGGCGAGGCGTGCGGCGGTGGTTCGGGAGCGGCCGAGGAGAGCAAGCCCTGCCAAAAAAAAAAAAAAAGATAGAAGTAAGGGCCGGCGATGATGCAAGACGTACCGAGCCACGGTGGTGGAGAGCGGCTTCGACGCGCGCGAGAGACGCCGAGGTCTGTAACAGATCGTCAAAGCTGCACAGGCGACGAGGGCGAAAGACGTCCGACGGCGGGAGATGGAATGAGAAGGAATGGGACAGTCATAGTTTTCGCCTGCAGCGCAAAGATCGGCGAGCTGGAGGGCATGGTGAGGGCGTAGGGCGGGAAGTGCGGGCGGTTTTGAGTGTGCGCTGAGGGGCGGTGATCGAAGCGAAGGCAGGTGACGGAAATTTAGTGAGAGGAGGCAAATAAATCCTGTAAAAAACCATCGAGGGAGTCAGGTTGATTAGGGTTGAGCACGTACTACTACTGGCTGTCACAGCGGACGGACCTTGCGTGGAGGATCTGCCGGGAAATGAATTCAGTATGTCGCGTAGCTACTAGCCGTGGAGTTCGCCAGGAAGACACGGCGGAGTGCGGAGGGAGTCGTACGATTCCTCGGGAAGCTTAATGCATTGTGTCTGGGGAAACACGTGAGTTGCGCACAGACCCGGCGAGCTCGACCACGCAAAATCGACATGGTGGTTTTCGACGAAAGGACACCTGGTCTCGGCAGGCTATCGGCAATCACCGGCCTGGCCACGTGGCTCATCTGCTCCTTTCACGACGCGCCCATGTCGCGCCGCGCTGGCGCGTAATTCTCTGAATTTGCGGTGCTTTTTCAAGCCAAAGCTTCAAGCTGCCCTCGTGGTTCGGTCTCCTGGGCTTTCCTAACCAGCAAATCCTCTCGGCTGCATATATTCTTACCCCGGGTCGCACCAGAGCGCGCCGCGTGTATTCCGGCGGAAATAGCTCTATGTCTTGCCTTCTGTGCTCCTCTACAACCCAGCTGTGGTTCAAGGGCGAGCTTGGATTCTTTGCACCGATTACGTTTGGGGCTTCTGGGTTTCAAGGTGCTTGGGATTCTCGTTTAAATTTGGATACATCTGTTTTCTTCTCCGTGGCGTGAGCACTCTGTCTGCTAGACTGTAATATCTCGCTCTCTAAGCGAACCTCGCTGTGACACTCTCTCTGCCTCTGCCAGGAATTCTTGCGGTTTACTTCCATTTGTTCCTGCAAAAGGCCTTTGTGATTCTCAGCTCCAGTTCTTCTGACTACGTTCTGAGCTTCTGTTTCAAGGTGGTTGGTTTTCCGGCTCGCTGGCACCATCTCGGTTCCCAGGACCTCAATTATTTTGTGCGCAAAATTTGAAAGCCGTGGCGACGACTGCTTCTCAGAGAATCTGGAAGTGCACTGTCGATTCCCGCTTCTTTAATCAAAGTTTTCCGACAAGAAGCCCGAAGAGTGCGTAGTTCGCGACTTGCATGTTTCAAGGAGGTTGAACAATTCCAATCCTTGGTTCTTAGGTTTCGGGGATTTCCGGTTGGACGAAATCTGGGCAATGTCTTGATTTTCCTGGTTCTGGAAACTGGCGTGCAACTCGAACATTATCTCTGCTGATTTTCTCTAGATAAAGTTGATCCTCTGGGACGCTACGCTTCGGGACTACTTGTGACAAAGCTCGAAGTGCCACGGTCTGCGCCTATCTTGATCTTCTCAATATTGGCTTCCTTGGTCCTGGTGGCTCCTCGGATAGGCACCGACCCCATACTCTGCCCGGGAGAATTTTCAAGCTAATAATTCAGTTTGAACGCATGCAGAGTCTACACAAACCTCATGGCTTTTATTTCTGGCTTCGGCGCTTCAAGGTGCTTGGCTTGAGTGCTATTACCACAGTGCAATGCGCGAAACCCGTTGCTCCTGGTGAACATCTATGCTTTTCCGTAGCGCCGCGGCTAAATTCATGGACCCCGGGGCTCGGGATTGTGCTGTCGCCGGAGACTCTCCACCTTGAAGGATCCAGGTTCTCGGTCAAGACTCCGGCAGGACATTTTCGAGCCGCACATTGGACCCAAGTATCCACATGTCGATCGAAGGCCAGAATCCCGCAAATCAACGATGCGGCTCTGGACCTCGGATTCCATGATTTGCCTTGCACGATTAATATTTCAGCGTGGGCTCTTTCTAGACTTTCTCTCCGGTTTGGGAAGACAGAATTATGTTTTCATGAACGACTTCCTGTTTCAAGATGGTTGGGTTTCGCAATCTGGGCGCGTTCTGTTGGCTGCTCCGCGGCGCTCCTGTTTTTGTTCGGCGGCTGTTTTGTACTACACGTCAAAGTTCACGCTGCGCACTGTCTTGATCTTCTGTCTGCTCCTCTGGAATAACGCCCTGTGACCTCACGCGCTGCTGACTCGATTCGCTCTCTCTCGAGATCCCGCGTCTGATAAGATTACGGCTCACTGGTTCGGTTCTCAAAGGTGGCTCGCCACTGTGCTGTCCCCGGCCAGGTGAGTCCTATGCATCAATTACGTGCTCGCCATCCGCGTTCCACCGTGATTGTGATTTTCATCTGGGCTGCGCAGTTCCCCTCCCCCGCAGCGTGGGCCCTTCCGGACTCTAATCTCCAATGTTTCCCACTGCCGCAGCACCTCTCCGCTATTCTTCACGGCCTGCCTCCTTGACTATTCTGGCGAGTCTTGTGCAGGAAGGCCGTGGCTTCTGAGAGAACTCGGAAGCCAATCTATGTTTGCCGGCGATTTCTGCGCAACCGATCCACCTCGCTTCTCTTGGATAGGGAGTGCCTTACGTTTCGAGCTTCGGTGTCCGGAAGCGCATTAACGCCGTTCTGCGTCGGTCTTTCAAGGGGGCTGACTTTGGTTTCCTTTTGCTTATGGATTCCTGCCACACCGGAGGCTGTTTGTCTCCACCTCAGCTCTGGGCTTAATAGACTCTGCGGCGTAGCTTTTTCCAGTCCGGCTCCAGGCCGAATGCCACAGTCTTGCGTCGCTGCCTTCAATGGTTTCTTTCTTGCTGTTTTCTCTATACAGGTGCGCTGCTCTGAATTTTCCCGGCAATGTTATTCGACTCGTCTGGATTTCCGATTTTGGCACGGCTTCTTGTCGAGACCTTATTTGGAGACGAGAATTCTGATCAATGTGTTCCGCGGGGGCGGAGATAAATTGAAGGCCATGATTTAACACGAAGACGCGAAGCAACTGGATGGCTCGCTTTGGCACAACCACGCAAGTTTTCTCCCCACCACCCCTACCATTACTTCCCGCGGCCCCGTCCTTTGATTCAATTTTTGGGCGTCCCGACGCTATGGTGCCTGCGCCCACGTAGCCCGCCATGTTCCACCACTCTTCTCCAGCTCTTAAACAACTATATACGATTTCTAGAGCCCTTGCTACTAGCATTTTAACTCTCCTCTCTTCCTTACTACATGCCGAACCCGAGCTGCCAACCTCCCAGACGACGCGCCGCGGATTGTCGACAACATATATCGGAGCCCCCCCCCCCCGCTATCGACGCCGCACCCTTTCTCAGTGCTATTTCCCGCTACTTTCCCCCTAAAAATCCCCAAAATTGACCGCTGTTTGGCCTACGCCGCGATTTTTCAGGTGCGTCCCTCGTTACTTCATAATCACTTTTAGCACGCGATTTCAATTAGCCACAAATTAAGGAACGAAAGAAGGAGGCAGAGTTAATGGAGAGCGTCGGATGCATTTTTGTTGTACGGATGCGATGTACAATTGTGCGCTTGCGAGCTTGCCACATTAAGGAGTTCGCGGATGGCGACCACATAAGTACGGTCAGTGACGGGAGGAAATCGGAGGAGATCGGGTTTCCTCCGGCCCGGGTGACACTGCCACTGATGTGCCCGTGCTTCTTCCACACTGCCCTCGACGTGCGGCGTCCGCCCGTGTCCGCGTCCGACGTCCATGTTTACCCGACGCTGTTTTGCTTGCAACGAGAACGAGGCTGGTCGTAGGTGCGGGCATGAGACGGACCAGATTCACTAGCACGAATCTGCATCGACCTCGTCAACTTTCCGTACACATCCACCTCTTCTACGGGACCGCCGCGAATACGGCCGAGGAAGGCGAGCACGGGGGCGGGTACATGGCGCCGAGTGTGAGCAAAGGATGGCCACACCCCTTCAAACGATCAATTCTTGCCCGGGCCTCACTCCAGTGCGTGCTCCATCCCGACGGCTATACAGAAATCCTGACACGCGATCTCAAGGCCATGTCTCGCCTCCCGAGTCCGCATAACTCATCTCAAGAGGCGAACTCTCTCAAGGGCAAAGCCGACGACATCGAAGGAGGACGCACCGCCCGAGGCCCCTGCGAGCATCAAGTCCAATGTCAACGCGACCGCCCCGACGTCTACAAGCACTGGCGTCCCCCCTCATGCCACGGCCGTTGATGCACCCCGTCTGAGCCGTCCGCAAACCCTCTGCAGGCGTCGGCGGCGGGCTCCCCTCCCACTTCTCATCGTCCTCGGTGCTCGGGAAGCGCACCGCGTCACGCACCCTCACCACCTTCGAGGTCGAGGCGGACCTCCTCGTCGGGCCGAGCTCGTGGGCGCACAGGTGCAGGCGGCTAGCTTGACACTGCGCAGCGTGCGCTCCGTGCGCGGTCGGCGAGGCTGCCACGCGTGACGAAGCGCACTCGCCTCCGCACACTCGCCTGTAAGTGCGAGGAGGACGAGATCCGTGTACGACGCGGGGTAAGGCTACTGCATGAGGCGACGGAGGAGATGGAGGAGAAGGAGACGCGCGCGGAGCTCGCGGGCGCGGTGGGCAGCGGGAAGAGCTGGGCGATGAAGGGCGGGCGCGTGCGTCTTTCTTCTCTTCTCTTCCACTCGCTCTACCCCGCCGCGCTGAGGCCATTTGATTTGACAGCCGGAGGAGATGCAGGGGATGATTCCGCGCGCGGTGGCGCAGGTCTTCGGAGCTACAGGACAAAGGCAATACCTACACGATGGAGGGTCAGCTCCTTCATGCGTCCATCTCTTCCCTACTCTTCTCTCACACTCCCACACCTTCGCTCACATGTCCTTATCCCGCAGTACAAGTGCCGATCACGGACGCGTCGGGGCGCAACGAGCCGCCGCGCACGCACGAGATCCACCACCCCCCGCCGACGCATCGGACCGCCGTCTCGGACGTGCGCACGCGCGTGCGCACCATGTTTGAT
The DNA here is from genome assembly GCA_029289555.1 of Mycena latifolia. NCBI lineage: Eukaryota > Fungi > Basidiomycota > Agaricomycetes > Agaricales > Mycenaceae > Mycena > Mycena latifolia. Next base: position 174,572 of record JARJLE010000107.1, on the reverse strand, counting down.
CGCTGCTCGCGCGGCGCAGGCCGGCGGCGCATCGCGACGACGCGCATGAACGCGTGCACTGGGTGTCCACGCTGCGCATCCGCGGGCCGCACGCGCGCGGGGCGGGGGCGCTGAATCGTGCGGACCTAGCGCAATGCGCGCCGGCTCGGGGCGTCGGTCGCGTGAAGGCGAAGCAGCGCAGCGCATCAAGCACCCGGAGTCCCTGGCGGGGAGCGCGCGGGGCGTTGGCGTCGGTCGGGCGCGTGGGCGCGAAGGAGACGCAGCTCGCGCTCGCAACTCGGTGTTTGTCCACGCTGCGCCCCCGCGGGATGCACGCGCGCGGGGAGGGCGAGCGCCTCGCGACGCTTGGGCTTGGGGCGTCGGTGTCGTCGGTCGGGCGCGTGAGCGACAAGACACCGGAGCGCAGCGCATCAACCGTTGGTCGCGGAAGGAGACGGCGTCGGCGCTCGGGGGTGCCTTTATAGGAATTCGAAATCGACGGTGCGTCTCTGCTCCCTCTTTATTCTTCACTCACCCGCTTTCGAGGCGCGAGCAATTGACGTATGATACCTGCTGCAACACTCGCTGAGCGGGAACTCGAAGACGCTCGTAAGTGTCTTGTCGTTCATCTGATACTTCCTTAGATTCCTCGATTGATAATCGCTTGTAGATGGTTCTGAACCTGTCCCCGCGCGCGGCGCACCTGACGTCGTTGAGGTTCGCTACCAAGGTGCGCGCGCGGTCTCTTCATTCTGTATTCTTTAAAATTATCCCTCGAATTCCTTGTCGAGTTCTGTGTATTTTGAGACGTGAATCTCATTCGTGCGCAGGTGAGCCCCGCACAGATCGGGACGGCGAACAAGGTACAGATCCCGAGTGTGGGAGCCCCAAATCCCGGAAATCCCGGAACACTCGTACTCGAACACAGAAAGACAAAGGACAGATGAAGATCAAGACGACGACACGTTGAGGCTGGGCCGGTGTTCCTTTTATAGTGACCGGGATTTGGCGCGTATGTATGGATTTTGGTGTCTTATTGTACGTATGTGCCGACAACTCAGTTATTGAAGAATTCGGTGGGCATTGGAGGGTATTGACGGATAGTGTAAGTCTGCGGAGTGCCCGAGTCCGCAGACGACAGGGAGATGCTCGACTTAGTGAAGGGTGCTTCGTATTCAAGCGCCAACAATTTATTTCCGTCCGATGGGGAACCTGCTTGAATCGACGGAATCTTTTATAATAATTGGCACATAACGATACATTAGCCGAGTGGTGTATATACAGTCTCACCGCCAGCCAACTTGTCCCGCAACTGTCCGAGCCCTGCGCGAACAAGAATTATTGCACCGTGGGCTTGTGACTGTAAACACGAACATTTGCCTTGGGCAACTGACAGAAGACCGGGTTCAGGCCAGTGTTGAGTTGATTGGTACAACTCCGATCAAATGTCGGAAATTTGAGGGGCGGATGCCGGCAGCTGCCGACCCTTTTGGGATTGTTTCCCTCTGAGGTGAAAACGTGGAAACATCTTCTGGGACCAACATAGTCCTTCGGAACTAACACTAAAACCTTGGCCACTGTGTGGAAATGAAAATGGCCACAAGAAAAGACGGGGGAAAGCGGCGCGTGGCGGCCATCATTCTCGAGACGCTAAAGCCGTGCCCATCAAAAAGTTGAATCTTGGCTGAAATTTCAGTCAAACACCCGGCTTCACTGAAAGAATTTCTCGGAGACTGGCTAAACTGGCTTTTACTGAATTTGTGTCCTCTCCAAAAAATCAGCACAGTCAATGGAAAAGGCAAGTTACGTGTGAGTCTACGGCACGAAGCGGGGTTGGAACTGTCACCTGCAGAGAACGACGTGCCGCTCCGCCGTTCCTCATTTTTTTCTACCATTTACTTTAGAAGGCGGACAGATGGTTTTCACAAGTTTTGCGCTCAGAGAAGAAGTTTTTAAATTTTCCAGCTCATAGGTAAGTTGTCGGCAGCTGTCGGCATCTGCCACCCAACGTTTCCGAGATTGATCGGAGATCTATGCAACTCAGTTCGGGCATAAATAGCTTCCGGCATCCCGGCACACAGCATCATGACAGCTTCTATCGCACAGCCTCTTGATTCTCATCTTGCCCTCTGCCCTCATGGCTGAAGCACTTGGCACCCTTGCCAGTGTCCTGCAGCTTGTCGACACCATACTGAAGGCCCGAGAATACTTCAAGGACTTCCATGAGGCACCAAAGGACCAAAAGAAGCTGTTCTCAGAGATGGAGGGACTCAAGGCACTCCTTGTGGAGCTCGACAAACGGGTGACGGGGAACCCATCCAGCGAGGCTTTCTCGCAGATGGTGGGACCATTGGCCACATTGAAAACAATGATGGGACATGTCACCGAGAAGTTGGGACCTGTTGATGGACTGTCGAAGTTTACCAAAAGGCTGAATTGGGCTCTGTGGAGCAAGAAGGAGGTTGCTGGATACCTGGATGAGCTCGAGCACTTCAAGGTCTTAATCAATCTCTGGTTGAGCATGGATATTTGGTGGGTATTTTATCCACATGCTCTGAAGTTTCAAGTATTCATCCAGTCCAGGGATGTGGGCCAGAAACAAATGACTCACCAAGACAGTGAGTGAAATTAAATAAGGCTCGGTCAGTACTTTAACTTGAATCTAGGTATTCTGAACATTGTCCAAGAGCAAAAGGAAACCATCCTTGAGGCTCAATTCACCACCGAAGCTGAGAAGCAACAAAAGATCCGTGATTGGATGTCGCCATTAAACTTCTTCCAGCGACAAGCTGATGTCTTTGGTGCCCTCCAGTCAGGAACTGGGGAATGGCTTCTCAGTAATGCTGTGTTCCAAGAGTGGGGATCTGGTTCTGGCAAAGTGCTCTTCTGCCATGGGATTCATATGTGGATCTTACCTGTTGCCTGGATTGATTCTGATATAAATATAGCTGGTGCTGGCAAGACTGTCCTTGTGTATGTGATCATATTCAAACCAAAATGCATTTCGCTCACAATATCTTAGGTCACTTGTGGTAAATCACCTGGAGGCTCAAGCTTGCAACAGTGACATTGGCTTGGCATGCATCTATCTGAATCATAAAGAAACAGAAGTCAAACCATCACCAATCTCCTTGGTGCCTTGGCTGCACAGCTCATGTTGGGGAAACACATTCCTCCTCCCGTGCATAGCCTATATGAGCACCATCTTGCCAGACGGACTAGGCCTAATATCGATGAATTGTGCAAGGTTTTGGACTTGGCAGTTGCCCTGTATCCAAAGGTCTACTTTATCATAGATGCACTGGACGAATACCCAGAGAATTACCGGCATCGCTTCCTCAAATATCTGGGCACACTGGGTCCTAAAGTCAATATCATGATGACTTCACGGCCCCACATCAATTTGGATGCCCAGTTCCCAGACATGAGGACCATAGAAATTCATGCAACTGAAGAAGACATTCACAAATACTTGGATGCACAGATTCAAAATTCAGCCCGCCTTTCAAAGCATGTTCACACCCGCCCCGAGCTGCAAGATGAAATACAGGCCAACATAGGTGAAAAGTCCCGGGGAATGTAAGTATCCCTTTATTATTTCAAATATACAACACCAATTTATCTATCCAGGTTCTTACTTGCTAAACTTCATATTGAATCTCTTGCCACAAAGAATACCATCAAGGCAGTCCGGGAGGCTCTGCAGCACCTACCAAAGGATTTGCAGCATACTTATGATGATGTAATGGAACAGATCAATCACCAGAACGAGGAGGATAGACAATTGGGGATGCTTGCTTTGACCTGGGTGGCAAATGCAAAGCGGCCACTCTCTGTTGCAGAGCTGCGGGAAGCATTGGGCATTGAACCTGACTCTACATTCCTGGATCTTGACAATCTTCTTGACATGGACATCATTTGTCTGCTTGTGCTGGCTTGATCATTGTGGATGAAGCAGTGTCTGTGGTCCGACTCATCCATTATACCACACAGGGCTATTTGGACAGCATCCAATCTAAGCAATTTCCATTGGCTCATACCACAATTGTGTCCACCTGTCTGACATACCTGTCCTTCCCAGAATTTGAAGTTCTACCAGGACACTGGCGACAACAGAGAGACATGCTTGGGGCCCACCCATTCCTCAAATATGCTGAGTACTGCCTCATACATGCCAAAGGAGAGCCTGAGCTTCGTCTTCAAGATAAACTCCTGGCCTTTCTCGCTGGAGCCTACAGATTCACTAGTGTCTGGGATGATACAGTTCCATGGACAAATAACCACTATTTCATGCCGCTATGCATCTCTGCAGCATGTGATTTGGAGGTAACAATGCGACAATTGTTGGCCCAGGGAGTAGCACCAGAGGACATGGATGCTGCTCTATGTGCAGCCTCATCCAATAGTCAGATTCATCTGGTTCAATTGCTTATTGATGCAGGTGCCAAAATAAATTCTGAGGATGTTCATTATGGAAATCCTCTGTATGCTGCATCAGAGGCTGGCCATGAGCCAGTGGTTGAGCTCCTCATCGAGAAGGGTGCAGATGTGAATGCACAGGACAGGATCTATGGAAATGCCCTTCAGGCTGCATCAGTGAAAGGACACACACCAGTTGTTCAGCTCCTCATCGAGAAGGGTGCAGATGTGAATGCACAGGGAGGGTTTTTCGGAAATGCACTTCAGGCTGCATTGGAGAACGGTCATGAATCAGTGGCTCAGCTCCTCATCGAGAAGGGTGCAGATGTGAATGCACAAGGAGGGACCTATGGAAATGCTCTGTATGCTGCATCAGAGAATGGCCATGAGTTGGTGGTCCAACTCATTAAGAAGGGTGCAGATGTAAATGCACAGGGAGGGTTCCATGGAAATGCCCTCCAGGCTGCATCATTGAATGGCCATGAGTCGGTGGTCTGGCTCCTCATTGAAAAGGGTGCAGATGTGAATGCACAGGGAGGGTCCTATGGAAATGCCCTTCCGGCTCCATCTGTCCATGGCCATGAGTCAGTGGTTCAGCTACTCATTGAGAAGGGTGCAGATGTGAATGCACAGGGAGGAGATCTTGGAAATGCCCTTCAGGCGGCATCTGCATATGGCCATGACTCAGTGGTTCAGCTCCTCATTGAGAAGGGTGCAGATGTGAATGCACAGGGAGGGTTCTTTGGAAATGCCCTTCAGGCTGCATCAGCAGAAGGCCATGAGTCGGTGGTCCAGCTCCTCATCGAGAAGGGTGCAGATGTGAATGCACAGGGAGGGGACTACGGAAATGCCCTTCAGGCTGCATCCCTGACTGGCCATGAGTCAGTGGTTCAGCTGCTCATTGAGAAGGGTGCAGATGTGAATGCACAGGGTGGGGACGATGGAAATGCCCTTCAGGCTGCATCACTGAATGGCCATGAGGCAGTGGTTCAGCTCCTCATCAAGAAGGGTGCGGATGTGAATGCACAGGGAGGGTGGTATGGAAATGCCCTTCAGACTGCATCACGGAATGGCCATGAGTTGGTGGTTCAGCTCCTCATTGATCATGGTGCTGAGGCTAGTGTCCTTCAGTGATACCAGCCTGTTTGCCTCCCAGGATTGGAATTCTAGCCAAGATATGGACATCAATTTATTTGTTGAAATACGTGATACAAATGTTACCTTTCTGTTTTCCCAACTTTCTTAAATGTCACCATATCAGTCTATATGTAAACTTGTATTGAGCGAGGAATCCACAATAAGGTAAGCAGAGTCAGCATCCAGATGGATGCCTTTTCTATATTTGAACGCTCCTCGAGCCTCCACGCACATATAGCCATATTTGCCGGCATGGTATACATATACCGAACTCGGCCGAAAGTAATGAATAAAAATAAAGATGTTATGAGTGCCAGTGGTTCAAATATTGCCTGCTCACAGATATGTTTGTCAATTATCGATGATGCACACCCCACATCTCTGGGCCTTCGGCTGTACTCACTTGCTTAGGTGCATTCAAAAATTGAACTGCACGAAAAAATGGTTGGAGAAAATTGATGGCCCAGGCTCAAGTCAAACGAGCTCTCCCTACTTTCAGCTTTTCAGGCACATATTCAGTGTAGGTGCACACACTGCGCCTCCGGGCCTCACTTTGTACGAACTGAACTTGATTAAGTGTGTTCAGATTTAACAAGGGAAAAACACAGGTGGGAGAGAGGATGGCCCAGGTTCGAGGTGAACAAGCTCTCCTGCTTCATTCCTCATGATGTCGACTTGAAGAGTGCATGTGCACACAGTGCGCTTCTGGGCCTAGTTCGCTAGCCAGCGACCTTGTTACGTGCATTTAAATGGACCGCAGGTATGAAAATACTTCACCCATGGGAAGGGCCCAGGCTCGAGTTGACCGAACTGCTCCTGCGTGTTCACAGAGAAGACATGCAAGCAATGCGGGTGTGCACTGTACGCCTCTGGGCCTTCCTTGCCTAGGAATGGACTTGGGTTAAGTGGGTTTCAAAAAAAATAGGGGAAAAAAGGATCGCAAGAGGTCCATTCCATGGCACAGGTCGAAGCTTGTTCTGTTAAGTGGGTTTGAGAATAAATCAGGAATCACGAGGGCGAGAATATCAGACGCTGAAGTGGCTCACTCGCAAGAGTGTGATGGAGGTCCTGCAGTTCAATCAGGGCGTAATATATTATGCACGCGGGCAGTAACGGTAGGTAACGGGAGGAGATCGGGCCTCCGGCCCCGCGGTCCGGTTGACACGTCTCGCTTGCACTTTTCTTCGAATCGCCCTCTGACCACCTAACTCATCCCCAGACGCGAAAGGCTGAAGCGCAAAGTCGTCCCCGAGGAGGACAACATGGACAGTCACACAAGAACTTGAAGGGCACCGCCAGCGGCTTCCGCTCGAGGCCCTCCAAGCCTCCAATGCCACCATGATCAGCTCGACATCCACTCGTGCTGGCGCCCCCACGTCCGCCGTCATGCCGCACCCGCTGACGCAGCCCCGCCCACCCGTCGCCACGCGCACCACGCACGGGCGAGCGCCACCCGTCTCCACCGCTGGCATCGGCCCAGCCCGCGTCCTGTCCTCCTCGGCGCTCGGGAAGATCTCCGTGTCGGGGTCTTTCATCGCCGCAGCCGCCATCACCGCGCCCGACGTCATCACACATCTGCACAAGCGCCTCACCGCCCTCGACTCCGCGCGCAGCCAGGACGCCGAGCGGCTCACCACGCGTCTCGAGCCCGAAGTGACGTAGTGGCGTCGTCGTCGAGCACCTCAGCGTCGGCAGCGGTCGAGGCAGACCTCCTCACCGCGCACGCGCAGCTAGCAGGCGCCAATGCCCAGCTCATGACTGCACAGCGGCGCTACAGGCCAAGCTTGAGACCGCGCTCCGTGCGCGTCGGGCGCCGAGAAAGAAGGGAGAGCTCGACGATGGAGTGCGTTCTCTTTTCTCAGACTCCGCACCCTTGCCGCCGGCTCGTCCCAAGCCCGTCCGCCCGTCCGCTCCCCCGTGTGACTGGCGCCGGCGTCCTTACGCGTCTCTCAGGGCGCATCGTCTACCCGTGTATCACACCGCGCCACCGGACATCTCCCCGCTCGCATTCTTACTCCTACATACCCGCTGTACTGCCTAGTGCACCTCCGGTCCTTGTCCGGTCCTTTCCCTCCCTGTCCATCCGCACGAGAATGCGAGATCGCGCGGTGTGCACTACATACCGACTCGAGCGGTCCTCGTCAGTGCACGCGCTCTTCATCATTCCCCCGCCGCGTCACGCACATTGCACAGCTGCTCATCTTCGCACACCAAGTTCTGCCGTGCCCCCGCCCTTCCCCGCTCGCTCCGGGTCCGCACCCTTGCCTTCAGCGCTCACTCCGCCCCGGACGTTCCCTCATACTGCCCATACCTCACCCCGTGTACTACTCAATGTATTCACCCGAAAATAACCCCCTCGGCGAATGGACGTCAAACCCAATACCCCCCATACGTCCAACTAAACTCCCGCATGCTCAGACCGAGTAAGTAACCCCCAATTGGACGCCGCGCGCCCGTCTTCTGCGCAATACTGACCGCCTAAGCGAGTGCAAAGAAATCGGATTAAGGTGCGCAGACTGCGGATGTAAATTTAACCCAGAGCCCCAGTGCGCGAGTGCGCGAGAGGTAAGGACTCCATTCTAGCAGCGATATCGATAGGAGGAGGGATAAGTTAGATGAGCCGTGAGCCACAGGGACTGAGTAGCGCAAGTAATGTATCTCGACCTCAGCCCGCGAGCGGGACTTTTGAGCCCGAGTGAGTCTTCGTGCAAATCGGAGGAGAGCAAGCTATAAAGTCGGGCCGCTCACGCGAGTCCTGTGAGCCACAAAGATCGAGTGAACCACGAAAACAAACCAAAGAAGCTGGGATTGAATTAAGCAAGTCAACTGGTACGAGGCCGATCTTGGGCGCAGCCCACCACGCGTAGATAAATTAATACGGCACCGCGCGAACCGGAGCCGAAGCGAGCCAAAGAAGCCTTTCTAGCTGCGGTGCTCCTTCGATAATCAATGGGCGCGAGCCAGCCAGAGATTAGACGATGGAGGTTAAATATCTTGATGACTTGAAGACCCCCCGCGGCCGAGGAGCGGAAGCCGTTCCAGCAGCAGCAAATCAACCCGCCGAAGAGCGCGTCGCGGTGCTCCCGAGCATACACACCTTTCGCAGGCTCAAGCCAATCAGAGCAGGAGTCGAATCACCCAGGGTGCGTGCCTACATTACATTCAAGTCAGCGGCGAAATTTAACCGTGAGTATGGGCAGAAAGGAAAAACATAGAACGAAGGGTAGAGCAGAATATTCAAATCGACATGGCAGTTCTCTGCAAGAGGCGAATCGGGATGTTGAAGTCTCGGCAGCCACTCGGCCTACCGGCAATCACCGATATGGCCACGTGGCTCATCTCCTTCCAGACTTCCACGACGCGCCCATGCGCCAAGTTGGAATTCTCTGGATTTCTGAAGCCAAAGCTCACGTAGCACTCGGGATTCGGTCTCCTGGACTTGCCTAACAAGTAAATCCTCTCGGCTGTATCTATTCTGACCCGAATCCCGCACCAGAGCGCGCCGCGTGTATTCCGGCGGAAATAGTTTTATGTGTCATGCCTTCTGTGCTCCTCTACAACCCCGCTCCGCTGTGGTTCTAGGGCGACCTTGAATTCCTCCTTTGGTGCTTCTGTGTTTCAAGTATTATCTGCGACTGGGTAGTCGGCCACCTTACCTTCTTTTACTTCGAGCACGCACATAGAGTCATGTAGATACGAGTTTATGGGCTCTTGAACAAACATATGCATCCTGCGAGTAAGCTGAGACATTTTTCGCGAATTTACATGATGATTTCATGACGTACCGAATTTTCTTTCTACCAGTGTCCCAAAATGGCAAGAAACGGGGTAGCCGGCCACCCCCGCAAATCGTTTGTTCGGTCCCGTACTATTCATCCCAGTGCATCCCAAATGACTGAAGAGATATAATTACATGATGCTACACATTCTAAACATACATCTGAGGTATATGGGGACCACAACTATTTATCTTTCAAGCAGGCACGATGGGTGAAATTGCAGTGTGGGCTGAATACTGCAGCCTGCGAAGCCTGGAGGGTCTCGACACCCTAAATTAAGGTATATATGACTCCAAGGGGTGGCGACAATAAAATTTAAAAGGACATAGCCACCTTATTTCGGAATCCCCCAAAATTGGCCCCCCCATCCCCCCTACCCTACAATTTTTTTTTATCGGACAGCCTGAATTTTGTCCTGGAAGCACCCACCCCACCCCCCTGTTCGGCTTAATAATCAGGTTTTCTTCCAGATCTTCCAATACAAAAATGTTCAGTCCATAGGTGCTAGTTGCTGGGTCCTCTGCCTGCGCACACATATGGCCCTCCTTAAGAATATAATTCATGGCGGATTTTCTGGCGTTGTGCAAACCAATGGGAGTAATCATCAATGATATGTTGAAATTAGACAAGAATGATCAAGGGACTTCAATCCTCCTCGACTCAACTGTGGTGAAAGCCTGTCGTTGAAGACAGAACACTGACAAGTCACGCTAACAGACAGGACCACGGTATATTCCAATGGCGAGACACTTGGTCTGCAGCAACTGTTGGGAGATACAAGATGGGTAGTCGGTGGGTGTAAGCGTAAAGAAGGAAATAAAGATGTCGTCTTAAATAGTAAAAGATCCCGATGCTGTGTCCATAGCGACTGATGGGTGTTGTGTGAGGATAGCCATCCTTACATGTGGCTCAGAACAAAATTTTGGACATATGAACAAAATTTCAGGATGGTAGAAAGTCCGAGACCCACCCAGCCCACCCAGGGGGGGCATCGTCCTTCGGAATTTTAATCCTCGCCGCCCCTTGTATGACTCTATAAGATCCATCCGGACATAAATATCAGTAAAAGATGTCCCCCACACACCAATAACCCCTCCAACAAAATCCATCTTTACAAGTGAATGGAATTTGCTAGTTTTGGATCATACCCCTCGGGACGTCCAAAAATCGAATAAAAGGACGGGGGCGGCGGGGAGGAATGGGAGGGGTGGTGGTGGTTGAAGGGAGAAAACAAACTTGGGTGGTTGTGCCAGAAGCGAGCCATCCAGTTGCTTCGCGCCTTCGTGTCAAATCATGGCCTTCCATTTATCTCTGCCCCCGCGCAACACATTGGTCAGAACTCTCGCCTCCAAATGAGGTCTCGACGGCGAAGTCGGAAATCCAGACTAGTCGAATAACATCCCTGGGAAAATTCAAAGCAGCGCATCTGTATAGGGGAATAAACCGCATGTAGCGAGGAAGACACCCTGGAGGGCAGCGACGGAAGACTTTGGCGTTATTCGGCCTGGAGCCGGACGGGAAAAAGCTACGCCGCAGAATCTATCAACCCCAGAGCTGAGGTGGAGACAATGGTGTTGCAGGAATCCACGAGCAAACGAAACTAAAGTCAACCCCCTTGAAGCACCGACGCAGGACGTAATGCGCGGTGTCAATGTACTTCCGGACACCGAAGTTTGAAACATAAGGCACTCCCTATCCAAGAGAAACGAGGTGGATCGGTTGCGCGGACATCACCGCAAAAATAGACTGGCTTCCGAGTTCTCTCAAACGAAGCCACGGCCTTCCTGGACAAGACTCGCCAGAATAGTCAGAGGGACGCAGGCCGTGCAAAAAAAAAAAAAAAAAGCGGAGAGGTGCCGCGCAGCAGTGGAAAGCATTGGGGATTAGAATCCGGAAGGGCCCACGCTGCGGGGGAGGAGAACTGCGCAGTCCAAATGAAAATCACAACCATAGTGGAACGCGGATGGCAAGCACGTAATCGATGCATAGGACTTATCTGGCCGAGGACAGCGGAGTTCCCCGAGCAGAAATCCCGCCGACCAAACCAGCTTGAACCACTGAACCAGTGAGTCGTAATGGTGTCTGATCCAGAAAGTTACCTCGAGAGAGAGAGATCAGGTAGTCGCTGTACGAGCGAGTCGAGTTAGCAGCGCGTGAGGTCACAGGGCATTAATTCCTGAGGAGCAGATACAAAGCCCAGAAGATCAAGAAAGTGCGCAGCGTGGACTTTGACGCGTAGCACAAAACACCCGCCGAACGAAAACAGGAGCACCGTGGAGCAACCAACAGAACGCGCCCAGATTGCGCACCTCGAAACAGGAAGATGTTCATGATCATGAAAACTAACTCTGTCTTCCCGAGCAGGAGAGAAAGTCTAGGAAGAACCCACATTGAACCATTACAATCGTAGAAGGCACATCGTAAAAACCGAGTGCTAGAGCCGCATCGTGAGGTTTGCTGGATTTTGGCCGTTGACGTTGATTGGAATGGTTGATACTTGGGTCCAGTGTGCGGCTCGAAAATGTCTTGCTGGAGTCTTGATCGAGAAACTGGATTCTTCAAGGTGGAGAGTCTCCGGCGACAGCACAATCCCGAGCCCTGGGCTCCACGAATTTGGCCGCAGCGCTACGGAAAAGTATAGATGTTCACCAGGAGTAATGCTTTTCTGTGGTCAAAATAGCACTCTACCCTACCACCTCGAAACGGCGAAGCCAGAAACGGAAAGCGGTGCCTCCGCTTCCGCGAGCCGGAATACGAGGGAATCGTCACTAGAAATAAAAGACACGAGGTTTGTGTAGATTCTCCATGCGTTCAGACTGAAATAGTAGCTCTAAAATTCTCCGGGGCAGAGTATGGGCTATGGAGTCTCAATCCAACGGGAGCCACTAGGAGCAATGAAACCAACATTGAGAAAATCAAAATAGCGCCCAAACCAACCACCTTGAAACGCCGCCGAAGCAAGCCACGTAAAAGTGTTGTCTACGCTTCCTCGAACCTATCAGGCAGAAGCAGCTTTAGCGAGAACCGGCGGAGGAAAAGTGTGGTATGACACTTCCTCTGAGACACAAGGCTTGCGCACGCAACACGTTGTATGTCCAGTTCTCGACGTAATAAGTCAGAACACTGCCGAAGGGAACTGAATTCGGCGGGGCGGTTCAGAGCGCTGAGCGTGGGACAAGCCAATGTTCCGCCACAGCCTGTGAGCCATGAAAATTTGAATTCCGAGCTCGACCAACCACCGGAGCGAAATACCAGGATGAAGACAGAACCATTTCAGGACCCAAGAGATCAGCCAACCGTGAAGCGCAAAAGCTCGAAACGTAATGTATTGTACTCGGGCTTCCTTTGATGAAAGGGGAAGCCCAGGGCGCGGAAATAGACAGAATTCCGAGCGATGTTAATTGATACTCCATACTAACAGAGTTGCAGGCCACGTATTAATTTGGCAGAGAAATCCAAGGTGGGAAATTGAGGCGCAGAGCAAGCGGGCCTGCCCGCTGTGGGATCCGCACGTGGAGAAAGAAAATGGCAGAGTAGGGCTAACTCGATGGAATCGTGTTCGCACGGGAAATCCAAATCCAACCTCCTTGAAACGTGGGAGCTGGCCAGAAACGTAACGTGGTACTTCGAGCTTCCTGTCAAGTAGTTCCGAAGCGTCGCGTCCCAAAGGATCCATTTTATGCAGAAGCAAATCAGCAGAGATAATGTTCGAGTTGCATGCCAGTTTCCAGAACCAGGAAAACTCGAAACATTGCCCAGTTTCGTCCAACTGGGAATCCGTCACACCCAGAACAAGGATTGGAATTGTTCAACCTACTTGAAACACGCAAATTGCGAACGTCTTGCGCACTCTTCGCGCTTCTTGTCGGAACCCTTGGACCAAAGAAAGCGGGCATCAACGCTGCACTTCCAGGCTCTCTGACAAGCAGTCGTCGCCGCCGCTTTCAAATTCTGGGCGCAAAATAATTGGGGGCTCGCGAAGCGAAGGGGCGCCACTGAGAACCATCTTGAAACCCAAAAGCTCAGAACGTAATCAGAAGACCTGGAGCTGACAATCACGAAGGCCTTTCACAAGAACAAATGGAAGCATACCGCAAAAATTCCTGGCAGAGGCAGAGAGAGCGTCATAGCGAGGTTCACTTAGAGAGCGAGATATCACAGTCTGGCAGACAGAGTGCTCGCGCCGCGGAGAAAGAAACAGATTTACCCAAATTTTGAAACGAGAATCCCATCCACCTTGAAACACAGAATCCCTAAATGTAAGTGGTGCAAAGAACCCAAGTTCGCCCTGGAACCACAGCTGAGTTGTAGAGGAGCACAGAATGCAAGACATAGTGTTATTTCCGCCGGAATACACGCGGTGCGCTCTGGTGCGACCCGGGGTCAGGATATATGCAGCAGAGAGGATTCACTGGCTGGGAAAGCCCAGGAGACCGAGCCACGAGGGCAGCATGAAACTTTGGTTTGAAAAGGTGCCACAAATCCAGAGAATTACGCGCCAGCGCAGCGCGACATGGGCGCGTCGTGAAAGGAGCAGAAGAGCCACGTGGCCAGGCCGGTGATTGCCGATAGTCTTATTCGGGGTCCTTTGTCGAAACAATCATGTCGATTTTGGCGGGATCTTCACCCGCTGCGTCGGTCGCCTTAACTCTTACATAATACATCTCTGGCTGCTCTCTTCTTCATCTCTGGCCGCACTTCTCACACAAATGCTCCAACGCCACTTGCTCACAAAACGGTATTTCCGCGCACTAGCAATGTCCTCGGTCCAATCTCCACTCCGGCTGCCACCTGCCCCCGTGGTGAGCTCTTCCGTGTATGTTGAGTCGGATCCAAAGTCGCTATTGCTCGCGTAGACATCCGCATCCCATGCTCTGATCATAGCCCTCCGTGCGCGAACTCGACCACAGCGACTCAGGCTCCACATGCTGAAACTGAAACTGAAACTGAAACTGAAACTGAAATTCTATTGGTTGCTGTACCTGGCCATACGGGCTATGCAGCAGTACTCTAGAGTATCTAGACTGGTGTAAGTAGCGGTAACTACAACGGGTTTATAAAGTGACCATTTTCTACGTACGAGCGGAGAGGAAATAAAAGGCGGAACAGAAGGGGAAACATTTGGCAGCGAGATATACGGCAGGGTGGTGGTGAGAGCGATATATGTAAATGTTGTATGCGGATGACAGATTTGGGAGCGGTGGGAGAGAGTATTATATGTAAGTAATATATTTAACTACGAGAGGATTAGGAAGAGAGAGAGAGATGGAAACTCAGCTGAAACGGCGTGTTTTGAGGATGAAGTCGATGACCGGTTTTAGCAATTTAGGGTGGTTCAAGAGCGTACGGACGTCGACAGCACCAAGTATTCCCGCATTATAGGAGGCATATTGGAGGGGAGGGCGGAGGTGTTCCCAAGCGGGACAGTGGAGGAGATAATGAGCGCGCGTCTCCCTCGCTGCACCACACGCATCACAGACCGGGGAGGGAGCAAGTCGGCATCGGAATCGGTGGGCATTGAGGGATGAAAAGTCGGTCCGAAGCCGTGACAGGATAGATATATCGGCACGGGAAGCAGTGGAGGAATATGGGGAGCGGAGTATGAGTGAGGGTGGTGTGTCGTCGATTTCGCGGAGTCCCCGACCAGGTTTAGCGACGTTCCATTGAGCACGCCAGCGCTTGAGGATAGCAGCGTTGATCTCGCGTTTACACGTAGTGAGTGAGACTGGGACCGACGGCGGCGGGGGGAGACGAGTTGCCGCTTTCGCAGCATCATCAGCGAGCTCGTTCCCCGAAGTACCGATGTGGGCGGGTGTCCAGAGGATGACGATGCGGAGGTCCGGACGGAGTTCCATGGCCAAGCGTACCAGTTGGTCGAATAAAATCGCACGGAATTGGCCAGCACGGGGTACGGTGGAGAGGATAGCCTTTTGACCGGCCTGGGAGTCCGTGACGATCAGGATGTGACTGGCGCCACCGTTTTAGCGCTTGCACCAGACCCTCGATCTCGCCCTCAGCAACTTGTCCATCACCTAGAGGGATCAGGATCCTCTCACATACCACACCGTCCTCAACGCGCACGGCTGCACCGCCCGCTGAACCATCCAGGAGAGATCCGTCAGTATACCACGTTGCCCCAGCAAAGACGGGATCTGCCAGGAACTCCTCGAGGACTGCAACAGCATCGGATTTGAGCGGTGTGATCGTGGAGACGGGGAGAGGTTCGGTCCAAGGAGGTGAGTAGACCGATTCAATTCGCTCCATACCCAGCACGTGGGCCATAGTCGTCTGTAGTGAGTCTGGAGCGTCAGATGTTACGGGTGGGGCAGCCACGGGTACTTGCCTTCCGCCGGGGCATTACACTCAGTGACTGCCCCCCCTCGCTTTCCACGGGCGCCGCTGCCAGCTAGGTCTGCGCGCGCTTCCGCCGTAACATCTGTGGGGGGACGACGGATCTTGCGCTCGCGGATGCGTGTGCCTCGGGGCGGGACTTCCACGGGCCAGCGAACGGTGGGCAGACGTTCCACGAAGTGAAGAGGCGATGCACGGTGGGCCAGTCGGGGAGCCGAGCAGATTGCGTCGTGTACAAGAGGGACGATGCCATGTGTCGGTGGGAGGCTGAGGTAGCGAGCCAGGCGGTGGAGGAGCGCGCGTTCAAGCCGAAGAGGTGCAGGGAGAATGGCCGCCTCCTTCTCCAGTGCCGCGAGGGACGCAGTGCGGTACCCACCTGTGATGCAACGAGAAATCGACTTGTTTACACGTTCTAGTGGTTTCAGCGCCGTCGCGGGAAGGGGAAAGAAGCAGTTTACGCCATAATTAGCTCTTGGGAAGACCACGGCGTGTGCCAAATCCCGAACCATGAGTGGTTTCAGACCCCAGACTGCATGGGTGAGGGCCAGTGAAGCGTTCAAGGCTCTCGCTGCTGACGCTGCGCGCGATTTGATGTGCGCCTCGCCGGTAAGCTTGGAGTCAATCCAGACACCAATCCACTTCACGACATTCGATGGGCGAATGACTACATCGTTGAACGTGACACAGTATTCGGAGAGGTCGGTGCGGCCCGGTGAGTGGTGAAGTAGTTCGCTCTTGTCATCTTCAAAGGTGGCTTTGTCGTCATGCGCCCATTCTACCGCCATCCTCGCCGCCTTGTTGAGAATAGCAACGTTCTGCGCTGGGGACTTGCTCGCCGTGCTGAGATTAGTGTCGTCAATGAATCCGTATCTCCAGCTGACCGAGACACCGATGGTATTGAGTCGACGTAGCAGGCGGTTGATGGTGAGTAGGAAGACTATGACCGACAGTGCGGAGCCCTGCGGCGCGCCTTCTTGTGTACACCTGAAAGTGACTGTGCGCACACCATCAATAACGACAGTAACAAGGTGGTAGTGAAGGAACGAAGCAACCCAATGGATGAGCTGCCGAGCGAAGCCCAGCGCTGCCATCTCTTGCACCACCACGCGATGGGAGATCCGGTTAAACGCGCCCTTGAGGTCGTAGAAGAGGGTGGAGACTGTGTTGCCGGCATCAAGCTGTGCTCGGACACGGTGAATATAACCGTCGACGGCCTGAAGGGTGCTGTGCGCGGGACGGCCTCCGTACTGAGCCTCGTCGAGGAAACCCAGTGACTCTGCTTCGAAGGAAAGACGATCAGCGATGAGGCGTTCCAAAGGTTTAGTGAGGATGTGCTCATACATCTGGAAAACACCCAGTCGCTAGATAGGTCATGATAGGCTCCAGTAGGCCTGTAGTGCCATAGTTACCCCCCCCTACTACGGGAATCTCTGTAGATTGATATTTCCGACTGTAGAGCGCTCATAGACTTCCATAGACCCCGGTGTCTACCAAATAACCGGCCATCTTTGATCGTGGATGCATCCATTCCGGGTCTGCTCGTCCCGCTTCCCAATCGGTCCCGCTTACGAATCGCACGATAATAAATCATGAAAAAATATATATTTATTGCCAGATCTACACGGAGCCAGCGCTGGCGTCGGCCAAAGCGAACATCTCGTCAAGAGAGAACAGATCGAGCTCCTCCTCCTCCTCCGCGCGCTCTGGAGATTGATTAAAAGCAGCCCTAATTGGGAATAGCATCAGAGGACGTCGTTAGACAAAAGAGCGAGAGAAGGCTACCTCGCGGTGCGGAGCAATTCTTGCTGAACCTCCACGGTCATGTTGCGGGCTGCTCCGTGCTCCGTAACTTGCTTTTCCGAGTGCGCCTGCCACTTTCTGAGGCTGTTCAAGGTGCTCTTGTAAGTTTTGAAGTATTCCCTGTGCGTAAACTCCTTGTTTTCCCACCGCCCAGTGGACCACTCCTCGATGGCGCATAGAACCTCGTGAGCGAGGTCAGCTACGGCCAATGGATGTGATGGATTCACTTACCGCAACGATGATGAGAGCCAGAGTCACGAGCTCCACTTGTGTCATGTTCTTGAAATAGAAGGCGCGGTTATTGTCTTTGATTCCGAACCAGTACGTGGTGAGGATATACTGAAAGATGACATGGCGGAACATCGTCTCCGGGCCAATATTGTCAGGATCCTGAAACCAATGTTAACAGTGAATTGGCGAGCACGGAGAACTCACTTTGTAAATAAAGGTTTTCATAAGGTGCTTCACACGCGCCCGATTCTTTTCCATCTGGGCATTGATGGTTTCCGTGGTCGGGTTTTCCAGCGTCATGAGATCGACTAGCCCATACTGAGTGGCGACGAACGACCGAGCGGTGAGCTTGACTCCAGATCGGAACTGCGGGACTCGCGATCGGATCTAAATAAGGCAATCAGCCGCATCGAAGAAGACTAGATAGCAGCGCACCAGTGCTATATCCTCGGCGCTGGGCGTGGCATCCGGGTACTCGAGATCGAAAGCGGCGTCCATGAATACACCGACAATCAGCTCACTGAACTCATCAGTGCGAGGACCACTGCGCTTGCCGTTCGCAGCAGGGAATGGGGTGTTGTGGGTGAGCTCGATCTTGAGTTTGTCAAAGGCTGCCTCGCAGATCTCTTGATGGACGGCGGGGAGTGCAGTAATGCTGCGCGACTTCTTCTTTTTCTTTGCAGGGACATCGACACCCGCCGATCCCTAGTAGGATAACCAATGATTTCAGCGGGACGGTGGGGATGCGCAATCTGTCAAACCACTTACTTCTTCCTCCGGAGCCTTGCCCTCCTCTTCCTCGTCCTCCGCCGGGCTAGATTGAGGTCTCGCACGGCGCTTCCGTTTCTGATTAAACGAAGGTTCTATGCTCCGCATCGTACACTATATGTGCACACCCAAGTTAGCGATGGTCCATCAAAATGCCCGAGCATACCTTGAGGGTGCTGACTGCGGCGGGGGCCTGCTCGTCGTCCTCGTTTTCGGGGGCTTGGTTCCAGTCGGGCTCAGCCGATGTGTCATCGTCATCGCCGCCTCCCAATCCTGCAGGCAGGAAATGGTTAAGTGCACTGACGAGAGGAAGTACAATACTTACCGAGAGTATCTTCGTCAGGGAAAGCTTCGAGGTGTCGAAAGGACTGGTGCCCTGCCGGTGGCCCTGGTGTTCAAGGTGTGAGAGCGTGCACGGAAATGAGCTGTCGTGGATCGACCTTGGATTTCATCATCGCTGTGGAGATCTGTGCCGAAGTCCCATTCCGGGCCTACTGGATGAATATTAGTGAACGCAACGAGCGCGGACATCAAATCTCACCTTGCGTAGTCATTGTTGGGGGTACCCCTGAGGTGTGATGAGAAGGACTCAAGGAAGCGAAACAGAGGACGCACAGGAAGCAATCAAAGTGGCCTGCGTACTTGCGGGCAATGTAGCGAACCAATCCGGTACCTGGGGCACATTTGGAGTTGTAGGGGTGGCGGATATAACAGACGCATTCGGGGAACTCCCAGGCAGGCTGAAATCCATGTACGCAGGGCTGGAATTCGCGGTAACAGCCTGCAAAGGAACCCGCGGGGTCTGGGGAAGGATATTAGATGTTTTGGCGAGGCGGGAAAAATCGGGGGTTGGGGCGGCGGGCGGGCGTGCCTGAAGGGAGGGTCGAGGTGTCTGAGATGGCGTTGGGTGGTACAGTCCTGATGTAGTGGCTACCGCGCCGTTAGCTGCACCCTGCGCGGTCGGGGGTGGCCGCGAGGATGGCCGTGAGGCCGCCATAGCACCGGCTGAATTCTGGGTGATTGTGGGGGGTCGGGCTGGTGGCCGTACTGGTGTTGCCGCTTGTCGACGATTCAGGGCCGCATCGGGCGGTTGCTGGCTGTTGGCGATGACCTGGTTTCGTGCCCGAGATGCCGCGCGCTTTTTGCCTGCTTCAAGGTCCTTCTGCCGTTGTGCGTCTGGAGAGGGCCTGTGAGTGCAATTAATGGACACAAGTCGCACACACCGTGTTCCTTGCGACCAGTGGTAACATGGACCTCACGATGCCCCCGCCCCAAGGCAGGAGGTGGCAGGTTGGCATCGAATTGGGCGGCGCTGAAGGTGGGCGGCGCCATGAGCGTAAGGAGAGGAGAGAAAAAGATAAGAGTCAGACCTTATCTCGTTGCGATGCCGAATTTGAAAATTGTCTTGATGTTCGGATGATCCCCAGTGCGACGCGCGCCGACATCTCCACCTGCGACACGCCGTAATTCGGGCGCAACCTCCGCTCAGCATAACTCTAATTGCACCATGCCTGTGGCCACCTGCAACTTCTGCAAGAAAATATTCACGAGCTGGGACAATGTGTCGCGCCACAAAAAAAATGCCCCGGCATGTCGGAGGAAAGTTGATCAAGGCTTGGACCGTGCAATAGAAAGACTGCGCGAGGAACGACGTGCGAAAGAGCTTGCCAAGGAAGCGCGTCGGACGCGTCGGAATGGGGAGCACAGCAGTGGAAGTCCACCCACAGTCGAGCAGGCCTCGTCTCCAGCCGAGGGTCTTGACACCGAATTCAATGCCCAGGAATTTCCTGAGACATTCGAGCCTCTGCAAAACGACGGTATCGAGCCTGATGCTGTCCCTCCTGTAGCTCCGGAGAATGCGCCTAGCTCAGGATCTGGACGGAAACATTGGAGGAAAGAGTGCCCCGGACAGGGTGGTGCGACATATGGTCCAGGGAAGACAACCTTTGAGCAGATCCGGGATGAAGAGATTTTGAAAGGGGCGGAGGTCTTGGGACCTTTCAAGGACGAAGCTGAGTGGGAGCTCGCGAAGTGGCTCATCAAGCATGTTGGCCACACGGCGGCAGACGAGTTTTTGAAGCTGTCTATTGTAAGCATGCATAACTCATTTTATTTCGGCACATTAATCTTACCTTCGGTCGGAGATTACGGAGCGAGCGAAGCCATCGTACACCGGAAAAAACCAGTTCTTTGACAAAATCGATGACCTGCCGGGCGGCGTTAGATGGCAATGCAAGGAAATGGACATCGAGGGCGACTTGCCAGACCTTGAGAAGGATCCGCTGGGTGGGATAATGCGCGGCGAGACGGTCGAGCTGTGGTGGCGGGACCCTGTCGAGTGCGTGAGGGAGTTGATTGGCAATCCGATGTTCCGCGACGCGATGCGATTTGCGCCCGAGGAACTATATGCGGACGAAAACGGGAAATCCGAGTCTTCAACGAGATGTGGACGGGTGACTGGTGGAATGAGATTCAGGTAAGAAGCAAGAGCACTGGACGAACGTACGTAATGAACTTACGTCTTTGATCAGAAACGTTTACCTCCTGGCTCGACCGTCGCACCCCTCATCCTCTCCTCCGACAAAACAATGCTATCGAATTTCCGTGGTGACAATTCGGCCTGGCCTGTCTATCTCAGTATTGGCAACATAGACAAGGAGACAAGACGACAAGTCTCCGCACACGCGACCGTGCTTATCGGGTACTTACCAATCCCCAAGTTCGATTGCTTCGACAAAAATACGCGCTCCCTTGCAAAGTACCGCTTGTTTCATGAGTGCATGACGGTCCTCATGGAGTCGGTCGCCGAGGCAGGGAAAACTGGCACGATGATGGTCTGTGCAGATAATTTTGTGCGGAATGTGTGGCCCATCCTGGCCGCCTACGTCGCCGACTACCCGGAGCAATGCTTGGTGGCGTGTTGCAAAGAAAACCGATGCCCCCTGTGCACCGTACACCCCGACAACCGCGGCGACCACCTACCCCACGAGAAGCGAGATCAGATGGAGACTTTGTTCTTCATGGCGCGCCAGCAGCAAGGAGAGAAGGACACGGTCTTCGAAGCCGAGGGGATCCGTGCTGTGTACCCCCCTTTTTGGATGAAGCTACCGCACTCGGACATCTTCCAGGCATTTACTCCCGATCTGCTGCACCAGCTGCATAAGGGCGTGTTCAAGGATCATCTAGTCAAGTGGTGCACGGAGATCATCACGAAGCTGGAGGTCGACACACGCTTTCGGCAGATGCCCGACCACCCCGGGCTCCGTCACTTCAAAAACGGCATATCGTCTGTCTCTCAATGGACGGGGACGGAACACAAAGAGATGGAGAAGGTGTTCCTGGGACTCGTAGCCGCCGGCGCGCACCCCGAATTAGTCAAAGCAGTCCGCGCTGTGATGGATTTTGCCTCCTTGGCGTCGCTTCAATCTCAGACATCAATAACTCTCCTGGCACTGCGATCCGCGCTCGACGACTTTCACGCTCACAAACAGATCTTTATAGATCTTGGTGGGCGGAAGCAACATTTCAATATCCCTAAAATACATTCCTTGGACCATTACGAGCCCTCCATGCGCCTTTTCGGAAGTGCCGACGGATTTAACACTGAGTCTCCGGAGCGCCTTCACATCGACTACGCAAAAAATGCATATCGGGCCAGCAACCGCAAAGACTATATCAACCAGATGACTCTGTGGCTTCAACGCCAGGAGTCCGTTGCCCGATTCAGCGCCTTCCGCGAATGGATGTCCACTCCGAGTCCCGTGCCCGCAACTGCAACTTCTATTCCTCTGGGTCCCGCACCTCCTCCTCCTCCAACTTCATCTTCAGCTCCCGCGCTCGGTGAGGACGATTCCGATACCCTCATCCGTCACACCTACTCGATCGCGAAGCGGCCGCCGGCGGCAACGTCGCGTTGTCGCATCACACATCATCGCGGAGGATGGGCACAATGCCACGCGATTCCTCCATGCTTTATCTCTGTTTCTTCGTTCTACTCATGATTCCACCTACACGCCTTACGACTTCGACATTTTTCCGACCTGGAAGCGCCTAAAATTCACTTTGCCTAATATTCCCGAAGTCGGCAAGCGTCATTCAACTAATCTTGTCCGAGCCACTGCTCCTTTCATCCCACCTGGTAACTCTCGCTATCGAATGATTGAACCCGCATCCCAGGATTTCGCGCTGATAAAGACTGGGGAAGCGAATCCATTCACAGATGGAACCGCTCTTCAAGGTTCGTGTCGGGGCAATGTTATACAATGGCTCCGGAACTGATTCTTTTGTGAAAGGCCTTCGCATTGCTCAAGTTCGCGTTATATTCCAGCTTCCTGGCCACTATCCCGTGAAATCGTCGCAACCGCTCGCGTACATCGAATGGTTTACACCCTTGCGAACGCCCAATGATTTGGACGGGTACCACCACGTCAGTCGCTCCACTCGCAAGGTTTCGGGGAAGGATGGTCCGTATGCGGAAATCATTACCATCGACCGCATCGTGCGTAACGCGATGCTTATACCTCAAAAATGGGGTCAGGATTCAAAGTTTCGTGTCAATTCACATATCGACGGACACTCATTTTGTATGTTTAAGCTAGATTATAGAGACTGTCTTCCAGTGTAACATAACTACCGATTAATTTTTGTTTGTGTCTCAGAAATGCACTCGAGCATTAGGAGGAAACAGGTTCCTGTTTCGATGCCTTGAGGTGCCCAAGAACTCAGCGAGGATTGACAATAGAGAAGGAAGAACGTGTATATGTGCAAGTCTAGTCTACTTGATACATAACTTCTTGGTTCGTGGTAATACTAGACTCCAGTACAAAGGCACACAATGCCTTATGCTTCCGCCTTAAACGTGCGGTGGCCGTAGCAAGTGCGCGTAGCTTCTTCAAGATCCGATGTGCCTCGGTGCGCGCACGCATCCTTCTCCTTGCAATCTCAGCAGCCTGGCAAATTGAAGGTCAATAATGAGGAACCAAAGATTATTCTGACACTCACCATAGTAACACGTCTGACGAGATTGCGGGGTCGCGAGATTGTACCTGACGTGCCAGCGGCGGTCGGTCGAGGTTTCTGTGGCCGGCGGCGTCAGAGGAGGGGCAAGGTGCGTAAGATTGAGGGGTACCACGGGTGAAGCCCGCCGGACAAGGCGGGTACGGTGAGCGAGGATCTTAGATGAGCCGGGAGAGTGGGGCGGCGAGCTGGGGATCTGGGGGGCAGCGGTTAGTGTCTGGGGGACGGCAAAGTAAGCATTGGACTCGCCTTTAGTCCGGCGTGGTAATGCAAATCGTACTCGCCGTCCTCGAACGGCTGAGAACTCCCGACGACGTCCAAATCCGACAGTGACTCGGTAGTGGTGACGGCGGTGCAGCGGGAAGCTTCAAAGAGTTGTGGGGTTGGCTGATCTGGTGCTGGCGAATATGACCGGCGCCAGAGATCATCCTCGCCGTCTTGCCATGGCTGGGAAGTAGGGACGAAGTCCATTGAGGCTGAGAAGAGATTGGCCGACAGATGAGGGGGAGAGAGTTGGAGTGGAGCAATCAGGCCAGGCCCGGTTAAAGTCGAAGTCCATCAAAGGCACCGCTGGCTGGTAGAGTGAGGTAGAAGAGCCAAGACTACAGGGAGGGAAACACCTATGGTAGACGAGCGAAGTCTACAGAGGTCTATGGCGGCATCTCGGCTCTATCGGTGTCTACCGAGACACTGCCACATCTACCACGTGGGCGGCCATCTATCACAGAAAAACCCGTTTCCAGATGTAGTTCTCGACCGGACGCCAAGCCTTAGGGGATGTCTTGTCTTTCTTGCCAGCTTTGTGGACAGGTGTCGCGACGTTTGACTTGAACGGGGTGGGTTTGACACCAAGGGCGACCGATGCTTTGTATATCGGGCGGATCCAGTCGCGCAGTACCGAATAGCCGAGTTGCACGAAACCCATTTGAATGCCGTAGCGGTCAGGAGCCTTCCACGGTGCAGACGACATGATGACGGAGTCGACCTCTGTATCAGTGACCAAGGCGAATGGACGTTCGTTTGGGATCACGATGGATTCAGCCAGAGTGACTGGGTCTGTATGAGAGGATGGTGCTTCAGATGTGTTACAGGAGGCAGGCAAAGAATCTTGCCTGTCCGCCGGAGGCGGAAGTCCACTAAGAGGTGAATTAGCCTCCGAGCGGACCCCCCCACGCTTTCTCCGGGCGCCGCTGCCAGCTTGGTCTGCGCGCGTGGTCGGAGTCACATCTGGGGACAGAATAGTATCAGGGAGTGGTGCAGTGGGCGTTAGATCAACAGCCTCAACACCAAACCAGGCACGTCCCAGGACGCGACCGCGATCCAGGTGAGAAAGAGTTGTGGAACCGGTTGCAGGGTCAACGATGGAAGGGAAGACCGCAGACCGTCGCTCCTTCAGACGTTTGAGGGCTTTGTAGATGTTGATGCGCTCAAGCTCCTTAACGAATGTGGTCCAGACCTCGAGCTTGGCTTGTGCAATAGCGCGATAGAAGGCACGACGCGCCTCAAGCCACTTGTCCCGAGCAACTGGTACCAAAGATCGCTGGTATGTGCGCCTTCTGTTGCGCATTATCGTGCGAAGGTGGGTGAGTAGCGGTTTCCACCAGCGCTTGGCCACTGAGCATGGACGGTGACGAGGGGTAGAGCCCTCCAGTGCTGCCAAGAGAACTTCGCAGATGAAATCGACAGCCTCGTCCAGCTCTTCAGGCGTAGCGATAATCGGAACCGGGCGACGACCGAGCATATCACGCAGGATGCCCAAGAATGAGTCAAGATCCATCTTGGCCACGTTAAATTTGATGGACTTGGATAGAGTCACCTCGAAGCAAAGTGAGTAGTGAATTGGGAGGTGATCACTGCCGACGCAGAGCGAGGGATCAGCGGTCGCGTCCACTGCCATGAAGAGCGATGGGGAGCAGAAGCCTAGATCAATAACGTTGCCTGCAGAGTGAGTCGGGACATCCGGAGGCGTGACCAGAAGGAGACCATGCTGAAGGATAAGATCGTGGAGCTCAAACATGCCTTGAGATGACAATCCAATTCTCCTTGACATGTTCCCTTCATTTCGGTATGTCTGTGCCATCCCTCCCTTTATCTTCCTCCGCTCCTGCATTTAATCACTGAGAAATATCTTCGATCCCACACTCAAATTTCAGAAAAAATCGCAGTCTTTGGGCTCCGCACTTCTCCTTGGCTTCCTTCAGAAAGCATGTTGGCATGCCACCCAGTGTTTCATCCCTCTTGTTCGTCTTCCTCATCCATCATTACCTGTTTTCTTTTCTCCCTCTCCCTGTACACGCTCTCTGCCCTCTTTTCTGATAGTGCGCACACCCTTTCATCCTTCGAATCCAAGTTCGAATCACTGCAGCATACGGGACGGGACGGTCACACCATGTTGCACAGGGGACCGGGGTAGGTAGCTTATGCTCCCTTCCCACTTTGTAGTTCTTCGTCCCCTTCTATTTGGAGACGTGCATTTCTGGCACGAGCACCAGCCCTCCGTTCTCCCGGCTACCGGTGAACAACGGGGATGCAGCGGAGCAACGCAAAGACACGCTCTGGAGGCATACATACGCTCGTGTAATGGGCTCCCGTGTTATGCGGTGGGATAAGTCAATGGACGAGGCCACCAGCAGAGAGGTGTGCGATTCGATCTCCTTATTTTGAAATCTCCTGGGTACATGCCGCATATCGAGCCAGAGTCCCACTTCCCATGTATGCCAGTTGAAGTGCAGACTGCGAAGCTGATTGTGATTGGCAATCCGGTGGCGAAGTGGACTTCCCTTTCACGCCAAAATATCATAGAGTGGTGTATCTTTACCAGTGTGCTTTATGCGCCATCCATTGACAGGCAGGGGGTCTTATTGAGGAAATCTTATATCATTGGTCAAAATTCGACCACTCATAGCACGTTCATATTTATTCATTCAGATTTCACTTGTTTCAATCGTTCACTATATGTTTGTGATGCCCGGAGATATGGGGAGATGTGCGCGGAGGCTCGGGTTCGAATGTAGAATAGGTGATGATAATGTATACTTACCTTATTTTCATTCCTCACCCAATATAATTTCGAATAGAGACAGAAATGGTCCACATTCAAGAAGGTTGAAGACATCAAGGTAACTAGTAGTAACATTTATTTTGGCAAATAATTGATGACCCTATCTCGGCTAGAATTCCAAACCTGGGAGGCAAACAGGCCTGTATTATTGAAGTAAACTAGCCTCAGCACCATAGTTGATGAGGAGTTGAACTGTGGTGGCATGTCCATTCGCTAAGGCAGCGTCAAGGGCACTTGCATATTGTCCGTATTGCCCTGCCTGTGGGTGAATATCAGCACCTTTGTTGAGAAGGAATTGAACAACAGAGGTATGCCCCATTGCTGATGCAGCCTGAAGGGCATTTCCGTAGAACCCTCCCTGTGCATTCACATCAGCATACTTCTTGATCAGGAGCTGGACCACTGAGTCACGGCCAGTCTCTGATGCAGCCTGAAGGGCATTTCCATAGATCCCTCCCTGTGCATTCACATCTGCACCCTTCTCAATGAGGAGCTGAACCACTGACTCATGGCCACGCACAGATGCAGCTGAGAGGGCATATCCATAGTACCCTCCATGGGCATTCACATCTGCACCCTTCTCGATAAGAAGCTGGACCACCGACTCATGGCCATGCAGGGCTGCAGCCTGAAGAGCATTTCCATTGTCCCTGCCCTGTGCATTCACATCTGCACTGTTCTCAATTAAGAGCTGGACCACCGACTTGTGGCCCTTCGTGGATGCAGCCTGAAGGGCATTTCCATAGTCCCCTCCCTGGGCATTCACTTCTGCACCGTGCTGGATCAGGAGGTGGACCACTGGCGCATGTCCTCCCAATGAAGCATTGTGAAGGGCATTTCCGTAATCCCCTCCCTCGGCATTCACTTCTGCACCATTCTCGATCAGGAGTTGGACCACAGGCTTATGCCCATTCTCAGAGGCAGCAGCCAGAGGATACCCGTAATAATCATCCTGGGAATTTATTTTGGCACCTGCATCAATAAGCAATTGAACCAGGTGAATGTGACCATTAGATGAGGCTGCACATAGAGCAGCATCCATGTCCTCTGGTGCTATTCCCTGGGCCAACAATTGTCTCATTGTTACTTCCAAGTCACATGCTGCTGACAGGCATAGAGCAGGGAAATAGTAGTCCGTAAAGACCCCCTTCCATGGAACTGTATCATTCCAGACTCTAGTAAATTGGGAGGCTCCAATGAGAAAGGCCATGAGTTTGTCTTGAAGAAGATGCTCAGGCTTTCCTTTGGCATGCATGAGGCAGTACTGGGCATATTTGAGGAATGGATGTGCCACAAAGAGGCTTTCCTGTTCTTCTTCTTCCCAGTGTCCTGGTATAACTTCGAATTCTGGGAAGGATAGGTATGTCAGACAGGTGGACACAATGGTGATATGAGCCAATGGAAATTGCTTAGATTGGATGCTGTCCAAATAGTCCTGTGTGGTATAATGAATGAGTCGGACCACAGACACTGCTTCATCCACAATGATTAACCCAGCACAAGCAGACAAGATGATGTCTGTGTCCAGAAGATTGTCCATATCAAGGAATGTGGACTCAGGTTCAATGGCTAGTGCTTCTCGCAATTCTGCAGCAGACAGTGGCCGCTTTGCATTTGCCACCCAGGTCAAAGCAAGCATCCCCAGCTGTCTATCGTCCTCAGTCTGATGGTTGATTCGTTCCATTGCTTCATCATATGTATGCTGCAAATCCTTCGGTAGGTGGTGCAGTGCCTCTCGGACTGCCTTGATGGTATTCTTTGTGGCAAGAGATTCAATGTGAAGTTTAGCAAGCAAGAACCTGGATAAATAAATTAGCGTTGTATATTTGAAATCATAAAAGGATACTTGCATTCCCTGTGATTTCTCACCTATTTTGGACTGTATCTCATCCTTCAATTCGGGACGGGTGCGAACATGCTTTGAGAGGCGGACTGAATTTTGAATCTGTGTGTCCAGGTATCTGTAAATATCATCCCCAGTTGCATAGACCTCTATGGTCTTCAAAGTTGAGAACTGGGAATCCAGATTTATGTGAGGCCGTGAAGTCATCATAACATTGACTGGGGGAATCAAGGCAACCAGATAGTTGAGGAAGAGATGCCGGTAATTCTCTGGGTATTCATCCAGTGCATCAATGACAAAGTAAACCTTGGGATACAGAGCAACAGCCAAGGCCAAAGACTTATGGAATTCATCGACATTAGGCTTAGTCCGTCTGGCAAGATGCTGCTCATATAGGCTATGCACCGCAGGAGGAATGTCTTTACCCAACAGGAGCTGTGTAGCTAAGGCACCGAGGAGATTGCTGATGGTTTGAGTTTCCGTTTCCTTGTGGTTCAGATAGATGCATGCTAAGCCAATGTCAGTAGTCCGAGCCCGAGTCTCCAGGTGATGTACTACAAGCGATCTAAGATATTGTGTGCTAAATGGATTTTGCTTGGAATATGATCACGTACGAAAGGACAGTCTTGCCAGCACCAGCTATATGTACATCAGAATCAATTTAGGTAACCAGCATGATCCACATACGAATCCCCTGGCATAACAGCACTTTGCCAGAACCAGCTTCCCAGTCCTGAAACCCAGCCTCACTGAGAAGCCATTCACCAGTCCCTGTTTGTAGAGTGCCAAAGACATCAGCCTGTCGCTGGAGGAAGTTTAATGGTGACATCCAATCAAGGATTTCTTTCCGCCTATCAGCTTTGGCACATTCAGATTCACAATAGATCCAGCATGCCAATTGGACTCACTGTCTTGGTTAGATATTTGTTTCTGGCCCACATCCCTAGAGTGGATAAATACACAAAGCTTTCTGATCAACTCAATAGGCATACCAAATATCCATGGTCAACCAGAGGTTGATCAAGGTCTTGATGCGCTCGAGCTCCTCCAGGTATACAGCAACCTCTCTTTTGCTCCATAGAGTCCAACTCAGCCTTCTGGTAAGCTTTGACAGCCCATCGACGGGTCCCAACTTCTTGGGGACAAGTTCCAGTGTGGTTTCGAATGTTGCCAGTGGTTCTACCATTTCCTGGAAAGCTGCACTGGTCGGACTCCCTGTTACCCGTTTGTCGAGCTCCATGAGGAGTGATTTGAGTCCCTCCATCTCCGAGAACAACTTCTTCTGCTCTGTTGGTGCCTCATGGAAGTCCTTGAAGTATTCACGGGCCTTTAGTATGGTGTCGGTAAGCTGCAGGACACTGGCAAGGGCGCCAAGTGCTTCGGCCATGAGGGCAGAGGGCAAGATGACAATCAAGAGGCTGTGTGATGGAAGCTGTCTCGAAGCTGTGCGCCGCAATGCCGGAAGTTATTTATGCCCGAACCCATAATAGGGCGGTCTGTTAGACCCCTTACCAGTCACAAGGGGCAATCACCGTGGCTCAGGAATGCATGAGCCACGGTGGCTCATGTGCGGCTCATTGATGGCAAAGAGATTTTCCCATCACCTAAGTGTGCACGGGTTCGAGTCCTGCGTTAAGCATCTATTTATATTTGGACAGATTCTCAGAGAAACAATATGCTCCAGCATTGGAAGGACCTGCTGCCTCTCTTGGGACAAGTTTGATATGTCAGTGATGGTATGGTTCAATCCATCTCCCCGTTGAGCTCCCGCACAGCTTCCAGAAATGTGTTTGCCGCCCTGGGGCAAGGTTGTGCACAGGACCAGCCATTGTAGCACTACCTGCCAACATTGTGCCAGCCCAGTTCATATCTCCTCCCCATAAAACTTGCTATTGGGCAAGGAAAACTTTGCTGGTGGTCAGTAAGGTAAATAAGATTGTGTATGAGCAAGTGTTTGGAGTGGGATTCGAACCCACACCAGCTTACATGATGGGAAAAAACCTTCAGCCATCAATGGGCCGCACATGAGCCACCATGGCTCAGGAATCCATGAGCCACGGTGATTGCCCCTTGTGAGTCTCACTGGGGGCAACCACCAGCACATTCACTCCGACATGTGTGTAATGGTGGTTGCCCCCAGTGTCTGCCTATGAATGGTAAAAAAATGCGGCAAAGTGGAAGGCATGATTGGAGGAGTTGTGCCTTACAGCTTCTTGCGGAACATAGGGCGTGGCCCATTTTTTTTTTTCCGTTTTGAGACATTTTTTATCTCCGCAACGAGGATGGCCACCCTGGCCGTCATTTGTACTTTACATGTACAAAAAATATATGGCTGGAATCGCATTGCGATTCTGCAGGGCATGGCCTCCTCACATTTTGCGTAGTACCACTGTAATAGACCAGATGGAATATTTCAGTCGCATCTTTGAACTAGGACACATACTGCAAATGTGAGTCGTCAATTCCCGGCAGGGCATGCGCGAATGTGTGCACAGCAAGACTGAGTAGTCCCATGCAGTTTCCGCCTCTCCTCTTCCCCGTGCACCCCCTCGTACATCTGCGCCCGCTCCTCCTCGCACCCGGACGTCGTGCGCTCGACCGCCCACGCCTCCTTCTCCCTTAAGAGACCCCGCCGACCCCGTCCATGCGTGTGTTCAGCACTGCGATACCGCTCCTGTAGCCCACAGTCCTCGTCCACCGCACCCGTGAGCTCCGTGCGCAGCGCCCCCACACGCCTTTTCTTCTCCCACCTCCTGCTCCGCCTCGCACAGCAGCATATCGTATCGAAGCATCGTGGGAGACCTGTGCAGTGAAAAGTAAATATGAAGTGACGAGAAGGAGAATACGGTCGCACGGTAAAAATTGAGGTTAAGCGCGGGGTATGTGGGTCGAAGCGGGTGATTTTGGGATTTTGAGGTCGAGATCCGCAGGAAATCGTGCTCAGGAACGGTGCGGAGTCGTCGCTCGGGGGGCTTCGATATATAATGTCGAGTATCTACGGCACGTCGTCCCGGAGGCGTGAGTGCCAGAGAATGAATTTTATACCGGAAAAGGCAGCGGAGGTAATGTGCGAGTGGCGTGCCAGGTTCCAACCAGGAAAATGGAGACATTGCTCAGATTTCATCCAACTAGAAATCTGTCATACCCAGAACAAAGGATTGGAATTGTTCAATCCCTTTGTAACATGCAAGTCACGAACGTAATACGCACTCTTCGTGTTTCTTGTCGGAAACCTTTGACCGGATGAAGCGGGCATCGACGGTGCACTTCCAAGTTCTCTGAGAAGCAGTCACCGCGGCTTTCAAATTCTGGGGTCCAAAATTTGAGGTCTCGCAAACTGAAATGGCGCCACTCGGAAGAACAACCACCTTGAAATCCAGAAGCTCAGAACGTACTCAGAAGAGCTAGAGATGAGAATCATAGTGGCCTTCCGCGAGAAAAAAAATGGAAGTATACCGCAAACATTCCTGGTGGAGACAGGGAGAGTGTCAGCCTAGGGGAAATCGACAGCGTGATTGACTTAGAGAGCAAGATACTCCAGTCTGACAGACAGAGTGCTCGCGCCGCGGAGAAAGAAACAGATGTACCCAGATTTAAACGAGAATCCCAACTACCTTGAAACTAGGGCTCCGACCCGCCCGTCGTTTCGACGGGTCGACGGCCCGTCTCGACGTGCCGGGACCCATCCGTTAAGGGCTTGGGCGAGGTCCTGAGACGGCCGGGTCCCAGATGGGTCGACCCGTCAATGGGGTACCCGTACCCGTCCGTCGACGGGTCGACGGGTCACCCACTGATATTCTCCGCATCTGGAAGAAATTATGCGCATTCAACTTGAATGGTAGGTACATTGAGACAGTTTGAAAGGTTTGGATTCACTCATATAGATATTGCTTCAATTTCCCAGCATGTGCGGTCCACTTGATCTTTCGGAACTTCCCGAAAGTACGATGTTCAACTTTCTCTCAAGATTATTGGTGCTGATCTGCCTCCGATTTAAGTTACTGATACTGATGAAATGATAATGGGGTATTCTCACCAGAATACCCTGCACTGAACAGACTTTCAGCTGGGTTCTGGGTAACTTGTTTAAAAAATTCTGGGGGATGCATGCCACCCATTTATGGCTTGTAAATGCGCCGAGGAGAGTGTACGGTAGGCCTGAATTTGTTCCAATGTTCAACGGTGTTTCACAAGATACTCACAGAAACCAATGTTGCCGCCCAAGGAGAGAAGTCTCGCACACAGACCTGTCGTGACGGCCGGGTCCCGTCCGTCGGGCGAACTTGAGACTCGTATCGACGGCCGTTTTGTGACGGCCGTCCCGTCGGACGGACGGGGCAAAGCCCTATTATCAGCGACTGCCTATCCGGCCAGACTAGGAAGTCGGCCACTTGCATAATAGAAGGGTTTGTGATGCATACTCTCGGGATTTGGTGCTTATGGGATGGAATACAATCTATGAGGATACTTGATGTCAAATTTTGAGGCAAAGTGAGCCGGCCATCAAAAGTTGCCAGAGGTTTTTTATCAAAACACCGGCGTGTGAACACCATGTCTTATCTCTGGCCGCTCGTCTTTTGCTTCTTTCTCCAGCAATTCTTAACCAATTCGCAAGCTTCGGGGCTCGTTTTCATCCCAGGGTTCTTCCAAATGATTCCGTCCCATTGAATAGGTGACAATGTCCCTCCTTCGTATCCTGGACTCTCCAAGAGATTCTCGGCCCGATCACCAGTGGCACACTCCGGTGACCTCCATGACGAACCACCCTGCCTGCTATGGATCTGGGACTTGACAGGGCTATTCAAGATAGCTACCCGGTGATCCTCCTAGGCTGATCAAGGTTTGAACTGTCTGACTTCCCGGTGACAGCGGCTATGGTGCCTGCGCGAACCCAGCGCTCTTCTCTACCGTGACCACCGCTCAACAACTACATGCGATTCAACTACATGCGATTTCTAGAGTCCTTGCTACTAGCATTTTAACTCTCCTCTCATCCTTAGTATATGCCGAGCCTCAGCTGCCACCCTCCGAGACAACGTGCCGCAGATATTCGACAGCATATATCGGAGCCCCCCCGCGCTATCGACGCCGCACCCTTTCTCGGTGCTATTTCCCGCTACCCTCCTCCTAAAAATTCCAAAAAGATTATCCGCTATTCAGCCTACCCCGCGACTTTTCCGGTGCGTCCCTATTCTGCTGCTCGTTACTTTATACTTCCTTTTAACACGCGATTTCAATTAACCACAAATTCAGGGATTAAGACTGGAAGAAGGAGGATGAGAAGAGCAGAGTTAATTGAGGGTCAGCTACATTTTATTGTACGGATACGATGTTGTACCATTGTGCGCTTGCGAGCTTGCGACATCGAGCAGGTAAGTACGGTCAGTAACGGGAGGAAATCGGAGGAGATCGGGTTTCTTCCGGCCCGGGTGACACTGCCACTGATGTGCGCGTGCCTCTTCCAATCGCCCTCCCTTCGACGTCCGCCCGTGTCCGCGTCCGACATCTATGTGTACCCGGGGCGCTCACTCTATGCGACGAGAACGAGGCTGGTCGCAAGTGCGTGCACGAGACGGACCAGAGTCACTAGCGCGCATCAGCATCGACCTCGTCAACTTTCCGTATGCATCCACCTCTTCTACGGGACCGCCGCGAATACGGCCGAGGAAGGCGAGCACGGGGGCGGGCACATGGCGCCGAGTGTGAGCGCGGGGATGGCCACACCCCTTCCAACGATCAGTTCTTGCCCGGGCCTCACTCCAGTGCGTGCTCCATCCCGACGGCTGAATGGAATCCTATATACAGCCACCCATGTCTCGCCTTCCGGGCCCGCATAATGCATCCCAAAGGTGAAATCGCTGAAGCGCAAAGTCATTCCCTCGGGGGGCGACATCCGCACAAGAAGGGCACCGCCCAAGCACCGCCCGATGCCTCGAGTGAGTCGAGTCCAATGCCAAACGCGACGTCTTCGGCGTCTACCAGTACTGGCGCCCCCAAGTCCGCCGTTACGCCGCGCCTCGCCCGCCCCCGCCATCCGCAAACTCTCTTCCTTACACCCTCACCAGCTTCGCGTCTGCGTGCAGCGGCTTGAGTCCAAAGCCGCGGCGTCGTCGAGCACCTCCGCGTCGAGCTCGCCGCGCAGCTTGTGACCGCAGGCGCGCGCAGCGTGCGCGTGAGGACGGGGAGGCCGTGGCGTGGAGGCCGTGGCGTGTGCGGAAGCGCTCGCGCTCACGGCGGACTCGCAGCCGCCCGCGAGCAAGCCGGCGCGCGCCTCCGCGGACGAGATGTGGCGTGCAGTCGGCCGCGAGCGCGATATCCGCGTACGGCGCGAGGAACGGCTGGGCTGCTGTGCTAAGCACAGGAGGGGGCGGAGGAGAAAGAGACGCACGGGGGCGCTGCGCGCGGAGCTCGCGGGCGCGGTGGGCAGCGGGAAGAGCTTTACGATGGACGGCGGGGGCGTGGGTCGTTCTTCTCCTCTCGCTCTGTCCCCCTGCGCTGATGCACTTGATTGACAGTCGGAGGAGACGAGGGGATGATTCCGCGCGCGGTGGCGCAGGTCTTCGGAGCTGCAGGACAAAGGCAACACCTGCACGATGGAGGGTCAGGTCCTCGAAGTCGTGCGTTCCTCTCTCTCTCCCTGCTCTCCGCTCCCGCCATGCCTTCGCCCACATGTACTTAGCCTGCGGTATAAGAGACGATCACGGACGCGCCGGGGCCCACCGAGCCGCCACGCAAGCACGGGATCCACCACCACCTGACGCCGCACCACACCGCCATCTCGGATGTGCGCATGCCCGTGTTCACCGCAGGTTTTATGGCTGCTCGCGCAGGCGTAGTGCCGGCGGCGTGTCGCGGCGACGCTCATGAACGAGCGCAGCGCAGCTCGTGCTCGTGCTCGGTCTTCACGCTGCGCATCCGCGCGAGGCAGGCGCGCGCGTGGGGGCGCTGAATCGCGTGGACGCAGCGGGTAGCGAGCGGCTCGCGACGCTCTGGCTCGGGCCGTCGGTCGCGGGCGGGGAGCGCCTGGATGAGATGCAGTGCATCAATCGCAGTCTGCGCGCGCTGGGGGACGTCGCCGCGGCGCTGGCGCGCATGTCACGGTGCCCTGCCGGAAGGTAGGCACTCGATGGTGCAAAGAACTCGACCTCGACGGCGCCCTTTACTGGTAGGAAGTCGAGCACTCGACGGTGCGTCTCCGCTTCCTCTTCCTCTCTACTCTTCAATCCGCTGAAAGCTTTCGAGGCGAGCAGTTGACGTATACGTATGCACCTGCTGCGAAAATCGCTGAAGACGCTCGTGCGTATCCTATCCTTTAGTTGATACTTGTGTTGATTGATGGATGCTGTTATGTAGATGGTGCTGAACCTATCCCCACTCGCGGCGCATCTGAACGAGTCGCTGTCGTCGTTGAGGTTCGCTGCCAAGGTGCGCGCGCGGTCTCTTCATTCTGTATTCTTTAAAATTATTCCTCGAGTTCTGTGTATTTTGAGACGTGAATATCATTCGTTCGGAGCAACGGGAAGCCCTAATCTTAGATCCCGCGCAACTCGTCCTCGGAAATCACGGAGCACTCGTACTCGAACACAGAAAGACAAAGGACAGAGATGAAGATTAAGACGACGACATGTTGAGGCTGGGCTTGGGCTGGGCCGGTGTTCATTTTATAGCGACCGGGATTTGGTGCGTATGTATGAATTTTGGTGTCTTTTTATTTTACATATGTTCCGACAACTCAGTGGATGAAGAGTTTGGTGGGTGTTGGAGGGTATTGAGGGATAGTATAAGTCTGCGGACCGCAGACGAAAGGGACGATGCTCAAGTTATGTAGAGGGCTTCATATATATTCAAGCGCCAACAGTTATTTCCATCCGTTGGGGAACCTGCTTGAATCGGCGGAATCCTTTATAATAATTGGCACATAATGATACTCTAGCCGCCAGGCCAGGCAATTTGTCCCGCAACTGTCCGAGGCTTGCGCAAAGTGGAATTATTGCACCGTGGGCTTGTGACTGTAATAAACGTGAAGAGATCGCTACTAGAATGGTTAGAAGAAATTCTACAATAGTTGTCTCTTCCTGCGGATGTGCCCCATAAAATGCTATGCACAGTGGACATTTGCCTAGGCAGCTGACAGAAGAATAGGTATAGGCCAGTGTGGAGTTGGTACAACTCCGATCAAATCTCGGAAGTTTGAATGGCGGATGCCGGCAGCTGCCGACCCTTTTGGGGTTGTTTCTCTCTGAGGTGAAAACTTGGAAACATCTTCTGGGAGCTATACAGTCCTTCTTAACTTCCACTAAAAGCTTGGCCACTGTGTGGAAATGAAAATGGCCAGAAGAAAAGACCGGGGAAAGCGGCGCGTGGCGGCCATCATTCACCAGATGCCAAAGCCGCGCTCATCAAAAAGTTGAATCTTGACTGAAATTTCAGTCAAACACCCGGCTTCACTCAAAGAATTTTGTGGAAGTTGGCTAAACTGGCTGTTACTGAGTCTATGTGTCCTCTCCAAAAAATCAGCACAGTGAACGGAAAAGGGAAGCTACGCGTGAGTCTACGGCGCGAAGCGGGGTTAGAACTGTCACTTGCAGAGAACGATGTGCCGCGCCGCCGTTCCTCATTTTTTTCTACCATTTACTTTAGAAGGCGGACAGATGGTTTTTCACAAGTTTTGAGCTCAGAGAAGAAGTTTTTTCAATTTTCCAGCTCATAGGTAAGTTGTCGGCAGCTGTCGGCATCTGCCACCCAACGTTGCCGAGATTGATCGGAGATCTATGCAACTCAGTTCGGGCATAAATAGCTTGCGGCATCCCGGCACACAGCATCAAGACAGCTTCTATCGCACATCTTGATTCTCATCTTGCCCTCTGCCCTCATGGCCGAAGCACTTGGCACCCTCGCCAGTGTCCTCCAGCTTGTCGACACCATACTGAAGGCCCGAGAATACTCCAAGGACTTCCATGAGGCACCAAAGGACCAAAAGAAGCTGTTCTCGGAGATGGAGGGACTCAAAGCACTCCTCATCGAGCTCAACAAACAGGTGACAGGGAGTCTGGCCAGTGTAGCTTTCCAGCAGATGGTGGAGCCACTGGCAACATTCAAAACCACACTGGAACTTGTCACCAAGAAGTTGGGACCTGTTGATGGGTTTTCAAAGTTTACCAAAAGACTGAGTTGGGCTCTGTGGAGCAAGAAGGAGATGACTGGATACCTGGAGGAGGTCGAGCGCATCAAGGGCTTGATCAACCTCTGGATGACGATGGACATTTGGTAAGCCTATTCAGTTGATCAGAAAGCTTTGATATGTATCCACTCTAGGGATGTGGGCCAGCAACAGATATCTAACCAAGACAGTGAGTGAAATGAAATAAGGCTTGTTGGGTACTTTAGCTTGACTCCAGGTATTCTGAATACAGTCCAAGAGCAAAAAGACATCATTGATGGTGAGTTCAGGACTTCCTGTGTCTCCTCCTTCAGGCTTAAATTCACAACCGAAGCGGAGAAGCAGCAAAAGATCCTTGATTGGATGTCACCGTTGAACTTCTTCCAGCGACAAGCTGATGTCTTTGGTGCTCTACAATCAGGGACTGGTGAATGGCTTATCAGCAACACTGTGTTCCAGGACTGGGAATCTGGTTCTGGCAAAGTCCTGTTCTGCTGTGGGATTCGTACGTGGATCTTGCTGGTTGCCTAGATTGATTCTAATATAAATATAGCTGGTGCTGGCAAGACTGTCCTTGCGTATGTGATCATATTCAAAGCAAAATGCATTTAGCTCACAATATCTTAGGTCACTCGTGGTAAATCACCTGGAGGCTCAGGCTCAGAACAGTGGCAGTGGCTTGGCATGCATCTATCTGAATCATAAAGAAACAGAGAGTCAAACCATCACCAATCTCCTTGGTGCCTTGGCTGCACAGCTCATGTTGGAGAAACACATTCCTCCTCCCGTGCATAGCCTATATGAGCACCACCTTGCCAGACGGACTAGGCCTAATATTGATGAATTCCGCAAGGCTTTGGACTTGGCAGTTGCCCTGCATCCAAAGATCTACTTTATCATAGATGCACTGGATGAATACCCAGAGAATTACCGGCATCGCTTCCTCAAATATCTAGGCACACTGGGTCCTAAAGTCAATATCATGATGACTTCACGGCCCCACATCAATCTGGATGCCCAGTTCCCAAACATGAGGACCATAGAAATTCATGCAACCGAAGAAGACATTCACAAATACTTGGATACACAGATTCAAAATTCGGTCCGCCTCTCAAAGCATGTTCGGACCCGCCCAGAATTGCAGGATGAAATACAGTCAAAAATTCTGAGGAATGTCAAAGGAATGTAAGTAATATCTGTCCCTCATTTCC
The DNA here is from genome assembly GCA_029289555.1 of Mycena latifolia. Classification (NCBI taxonomy): domain Eukaryota; kingdom Fungi; phylum Basidiomycota; class Agaricomycetes; order Agaricales; family Mycenaceae; genus Mycena; species Mycena latifolia. The sequence continues at coordinate 135,817 of JARJLE010000107.1, read as the reverse complement.
ATACACAATACTTATTTAAGCTGTTCATCAGGTTCTTACTTGCCAAGCTTCATATTGAATCTCTTGCCACAAAGAATACCATCAAGGCAGTCCGAGAGGCTCTGCAGCACCTACCAAAAGATTTGCAGCATACCTATGATGAAGCAATGGAACGGATCAACCACCAGACTGAGGAGGATAGACAATTGGGGATTCTTGCTTTGACCTGGGTGTCAAATGCAAAGCGGCCACTCTCTGTTGCAGAGCTACAAGAAGCCTTGGCCATTGAACCTGAATTATCATTCCTTGATACAGACAATCTTCTGGACATGGACATCATCCTATCTGCCTGTGCTGGTCTAATGATTGTGGATGACACAGTATCTGTGGTCCGACTTATTCATTATACCACACAGGACTATTTGGACAGCATCCAATCTGAGCAATTTCCATTGGCTCATATCACCATTGTGTCCACCTGTCTGACATACCTATCCTTCCCAGAATTTGAGGTTCTACCAGAAGACTGGGAACATAAAAAACAGGAAGACCTCTTTGTAGCACATCCATTCCTTGAATATGCTCAGTACTGCCTCATACATGCCAAAGGAGAACCTGAGCTTCTCCTTCAAGACAAACTCATGGTCTTTCTCATCGGAGCCTCCAGATTTACCAGTGTCTGGAGAGATGCAGTTCCATGGGAGGGGATCTACAGGGACTACTATTTTCCCCCTCTATGCCTCTCAGCAGCATCTGACTTGGAAGTAATAATGAGACAATTCTTGGGGCAGGGAATAGCACCAGAGGACATGGTTGCTGCTCTATGTGCAGCCTCATCTAATGGTCACATTCACCCGGTTCAATTGCTCATTGATGCAGGTGCCAAAGTAAATGCCCAGGATGATTATTATGGGCATCCTCTGGCTGCTGCCTCCAAGAATGGGCATGAGCCCGTCGTCCAACTCCTCATCAAGAAGGGTGCAGATGTGAATGCACAGGGACGACAATATGGAAATGCCCTTCAGGCTGCCTCCATGGATGGCCACAAGTCAGTGGTCCAACTCCTCATCGAGAAGGGTGCAGATGTGAATGCACAGGGAGGGGACTATGGAAATGCCCTTCAGGCTGCATCAAACGCTGGCCACACATCAGTGGTTCACCTCCTCATTGAGCAGGGTGCCAATGTGAATGCACAGGGAGGCCATTTGGAAATGCCCTTCATGCTGCATCCTTTAATGGCCATGAGTCAGTGGTTCAGCTCCTGATGGAGAAGGGTGTGGATGTGAACACCCAGGGCAGGGACTATGGAAATGCCCTTCAGGCTGCATTAGAGAATGGCCACGAGTCGGTGGTTCAGCTCCTCATTGAGAAGGGTGCAGATGTGAATGCACAGGGAGGACATTTTAGAAATGCCCTTCAGGCTGCATCATGGAATGGCCATGAGTCGGTGGTTCGGCTGCTTATCGAGAAGGGTGCAGATGTGAATGCACAGGGAGGGTATTACGGAAATTCTCTTCAGGCTGCATCAGCAGAAGGACGTCTGTCAGTGGTTCAGCTCCTGATCGAGAAGGGTGCAGATGTGAATGCACAGGGAGGGTATTTTGGAAATGCCCTTCAGCCTGCATCAGAAGAAGGACATGAGTCGGTGGTCCGGCTCCTCATTGAGAAGGGTGCAGATGTGAATGCACAGGGAGGGCCCTATGGAAATGCCCTTCAGGCTGCATCACGGAATGGCCATGACTCGGTGGTTCAGCTTCTCATTGATCATGGTGCCAAGGCTAGTGTCCTTCAGTGATGCCAGCCTGTTTGCCTCCCAGGTTTGGAATTCTAGCCAAGATAGGGTCATCAATTTATTGGTTGAAATATGTGACACAAATAGTTACCTTTCTGTTTTCCCGACTTTTGTGAATGTTGATCATACCACTCTAGACGTAAGATTGTATTGAGCAAGAGATCCACAATAAGGTAAGCAGAATCAGCATCCAGATGGATACCTTTTTCTACATTTGAACGGTCTTCGAGCCTCCACACACATTTCCTGGCATGGTATACATATACCGAACTCGGCCGAATGTAATGAATAAAAATGAAGATGTTATAAGTGCCAGTGGTTCAAATGTTGCCCGCTCACAGATATGTTTGTCAATTATCAATGATGCGCACCCCACATCTCTGGGCCTTCCTTCCGGCTGTACTCACTTGCTTAGGTGCATTCAAAAATCAAACCCTGCGAAAAAATGGTTGGAATCAACTGATGGCCCTGGCTCAAGTTGAACAAGCTCTCCCTACTTTCAGCTTTCTTTACACTAAGATATGGAGTGTAGGTGCACAATTGCACCTCTAGGCCGTTCCCTCCTCCTCGATTCACCTGCTTAGGTATTGGGAAATCAAATTGCTCAAAAAGATCTTGGCGGAGGTTGAATGGCCCAGGCTCGAGTCGAACGAGCTCCGTCTGCTTAATCACCTGTTTGCCATTTCAAGGACAGCGGATCCTCGCCGTGCGCCTCTAGTCAATATGATTAAATTCTGCTAGTTGAATCACTCACACGAGTGTGAACGAAAAAGCTACAACAAGGAGAAGGGCCCAGGCTCAAGTCGAACGAGCTCCTATTTAAATCACCACCATGTCGATCCCAAAGAGTGCAGGTGCGCACCATGCACCTCTGGGCCGAAATGCGCCTGCTTAAATCCCGTCAGTTGACCCATAGCCGTGAGCGCGGATACGAAAACAATGGGTGACTCCAGGCAAACAGCCCGGGCTCGACTCGAAAATAATATAATACAAGCTTGGATCAAGGTGTAATATTCGACTTTCCTCCCCACGCACCCGCGCACCAGGATGATGGGCGATGGAAATTGTAGCAGGGCAGCGATTTCCATTATCGCGATGAAGGTGCGATGAGTGACCGGCGGAAGATACATTTCAGTGAGGGAAGAGGACTTCTTAATTTAGCATAAGAGCATCGTGCATTCGCGATGTTGGTTAATTGGTACTGCATACACAGTACCGGTGAGTAACGGGAGGAGATCGGAGGAGATCGGGTTTCCTCCGGCCCCGCGGTCCGTTTGACACGGCGTCTTGCTTCTTTCAATCGCCCTCTGCCCACCTAATTCATCGTCAGATGCGAAAGGCTTCGCGCCGTCGTTGAAGCGCAAAGTCGTTCCCGCGATATTGCGATCAACTCGACATCCACTGGTGCTGGCACCCCCAAGTCCTCCGTCATGCCGCACCCGCTGACACGGCCCCGCCCACCCGTCGCCACGCGCACCACGCCCGGGCGAGCGCCACCCGTCTCCACCGCTGGCGTCGGCCCAGCCCGCGTCCTGTCCTGCTCGGCGCTCGGGAAGACCTCCGCGTCGGGGTCTTTCATCGCCGCAGTCGCCGTCGTCATGCCCGACACCATCACACATCTGCACAAGCACCTTCCCGCCCCTGGATCCGCGCACAGCCAGGACGCCGAGCGGCTCACCACGCTCCTCCAGTCCAAATTGGCGTTGTCGAGCATCTCATCGTCGACCACGGTCGAGGGGGATCTCCTTGCCGTGCGTGCACAGTGAGCGGGCACCAATGCCCAGCTCGTGACTGTACAGGCGCAGCCGGCGGCGCTGCACGCCAAGCTCGACACCGCGCTCCGTGCGCGTCGGGCGCCGAGGAAGAAGGGAGAGCTCGACGATGTAGTGCGAGGGTGCGTCTTTTCTTGCACTCCGCAGCGCGCAGCGTCAGCCCTGCCCCCGGCTCGTCCCAAACCTGTCCGCCCGTCCGCTCTCCCGTGCGACTGGCGCCGCCGTCCTTCCGCGCGTCTCACGGCGCCTCGTTTGCCCGTGTACCACACTGTGCTGCGGTCCCCACGCATCCTTCCTCACCCGCATCATTAATCCTACATACGCCTAGGGCATACGATGCCCTAGCGTCTACACCCAATACATCCCCGCCGCCAGTCTTTTCTCTTCCTGCTCGTGCGCGCGACAATGCGAGACCGCGCCGGGTGAGCTGCATACCGACTCGAGCGATGCCCCACAGTCCTCGTCAGTGCACGCGCTCTTCGCCATTGCACAGCCGCTCATCTTCACGCACAAAGTTCTGTCGTGCCGGTGCCGCTTGCTTCCCGCCCTTCCCCGCTCGCGCCGAGTCCACACCCTCGCCCACACCGCTCACTCCGCCCGCGGATGCGTCCGCGCGCTCACCCATACTGCCCGTAACCCACTCTGTGTAGTGCCGAATGCAATCCCCCGAAAATAACCCCCGCGGCGAATGGAACGCCAATCCTACCTCATAGTACCCATCCTTACAATTACGGTGATCTACCACCAAATCGGACTCAATGGGACGCCGCGCGCGCGTCTTGTGCGCAACACTGACCACCTAAGGGAGTGCAAAGAAAGCGGATCTAGGTGGGCAAGGCAGACTGCCAACGTAAATTTGACCCAGAGCCCAAGTGCGCGAGTGCGCGAGAGGAAGGGACTCCGTCCTAGCAGGGGTATTTGAGGAATATCTTGAAGTGAAATGAGCCGCGAGCCAGGCGCGTCGCCGAGAGACTGAATAACAACTGAATAGGACAAGTAACATATATCTCGAAGCTTCAAGTCCTCGGGGGATTGCGCGCCGCAACGAGTCTTCGTGCAAGTCGGAGTAGTAGAACCCAGAACGTCTGGCTGCTCACGCGAGTCCTGTGAACCACAAAGATCGACTGAACCACATACACGAGCCCCCCCAAAAAAACGGGGATTGAAGCAAGAAAAATATGTGTCGACAGGGAACAGCCCCACGCGTAGGTAAATCAACGGGACAGCGACCCAGCGCCGAAGTGAGCGAAAGGAGCCTTCCTCGCTGCGGTGTTCGTCGGATAATTAACGGGCCGCGAGTAGACGATGCGGATCCCGAGAGGTTAAATATCTTGCAGACCCTGCGTGGCCGAGTGAGAGGAAGCCGTTCCAGCAGCAGCAATCCACCCGCCAACGATCGCGTCACAGTGCACCCGAGCATGCACGCCTCTTGCAGGCTCAAGCCAATCAGCGCAGGAGTCGAGTCGGCGGGGGTGCGTACCTACATTCATGTCAGCGGCGGAATTTAACCGCGCGAATGTGGGGAGAAAAGACGCACCGAAGGAGCAGAGTAAAATATTTATTAGGTTGATTACCCCGAGGATGCGGAGTTGGTTGTGCCATGTCTCTTGCGGTCGTGCTGCGTGCAGCCGTGCAGCAGAGTGAGACCCGAGACACCGTTATGGTTTAGATCGCAGAGTGAAGTCGTGCAGCAGAGCGTGCGGGCTAGGCGGTGCGAGAGAAGCAGAGGCGAGATAGCGGAAGTGGAGCCATACAGCGCAGGAATCGAGACCCAAATTACAGAGCCATGGCCTCGGTGTCAAGCGTGCGCGAGGGCGATTGGCGTGGAGTAAGGCGGCAGAACCCGAGTAAAGACCAACCCGAGTAGATTTCGCGTGGGGAATAAATATAGTCAAGCGCCAGAGTTCCGCATGGAGTCGACAGGCAACCAGCGGCACTGTAACACGAGCGCGAGGATTCTGGCGTCATAAGGGAATCTTGAAGATCGCACACCGCGGAACAGCAAAGCGGACTTGCGTGAGGACGGGAACATCGACAATCACAGTCCGGGCGTGCGCGTGGAATGTCGAGTCAGCGGAGCAGGGTGGCGGGAGAGGTCACGGAGGCGCGGTACGGGCAGAGTAACGGCTTAGAGTGCGGGAGCGGGTGATGCGAGAACGGGCGGCGAGCGATGTGGTCCTGCAATAGATCGTCTACGCTGTAAAAGGGCGATAAGAGTGTAAGACGTACGCCGATGAAATGGGACATGGAATGGGCCATCTGGGAGTGGGACGGGCATATCTGTGGCCTCTCGAGTGAAGATCGGCGAGGCGGAGGGTCATGGTGATAGCGTAGGAAAGGGCAGGCGGGCGGGCGATTCCGAACGGAAGTAATCGAAGCGAAGGCCGGTGAGGGAGATTTAGGGAGAGGAGATGAATAGTTCCTGCAAAAACTCCAGGGAGCCACGGTGAAAAGGGTCAACCACGTACGATGATTGCGGATGCAGCGGCGCAGAGCGATGGTCGGATCGGCGATGGGGGCGGCAATGGTGCATGAATCGTTTGGAATAGCTTGGACAGTCGGGAGTGAACATAACGTCCATGGAGCAGAGAGAAGCGTGAGGAGGGAGTCGGCGAGAGGCGGACGCGGGGAGGAACGAAGAATGGGCGGCCGCGCGGGAGGTTCATATAGGCTGAAAACGAATTAGACGGCCGTTTCCACGGGAGTAAGAAGAACCAGCGCCGCTGATAGCGGACGGACCTTGTGTGGAGGATCCGCCAGGAAATGAAATTCTTAGTATGTCGTGTAGCCCCGGAATTCGCGAGGCGGAGCGGGAAGGGAGTCGCGCGATTCCTTGAGGAGCTCCCGTGCGTCAATGTTTCAAGGAGGTTGGAGTCGAAGTGGGCGTGGCCGCGGAACGCTGGATTTGGACGAAAATGAACCATTTCCCAAATTGAGGATTCTGCCGGCATAAGAGACGGTTTGTGGGGCATTAGAACTTTTTCAGGAAATATAGACGTTGGTTAGGGGGCTAGTGTACATCCGAGAGGCCATACTATGCTGGCACGCAAGATATCGTGTCTGGGGGGATACACATAAGTTGGACGCAAACGGGCGAACTCGACCACGCACCTTCTCAGGAAGTCAAAGCTTCCATCAAATGTAAGCTTCCTTCTGAATCCCAGAGTCATCTATCACCCCTCCGCCCCACTTCCCAATCTCCGCGTTGCAAACAAAATCGAATATCACACGACTCTGCGCTCTTCTGCGGGCATCGTGGCTTCATTGGAGCGGTGTAGATACAATTTGAAGAGCTTTGACATGGAATTTCTCCGTCATTGGGCCGAGGAGGTCGCTTGCGCGCGGAAATACCGTTTTGTGAGCAAGTTCCGTTTGAGCAGCTCTGGGTGCGAGAGGCGGAGAAATGAGGCCAGAGATTGAGAAGAAACATGCCAGCGACATATTACGTACGGGATGGTAGGCCCAGGGTGCCGCAGCGCAGAGGCCACCGAAAACGACATGGCGGTTCTCTGCAAGAGGCGCCGGATTTTGAAGTCTCGGCAGCCACTCGGCCTACCGGCAATCACCGACATGGCCACGTGGCTCATCTGCTCCTTCCACGACACGCCCATGTCGCGCCGCGCTGACGCGCAATTCTCTGGATTCCTGCTGCTTTTTTCAAGCCACAGTACATGGTGTACTCTTGGCTCGGTCTTCTGAGCTTTTTCTAACCAGTAAATCCTCTATTCCGACCCCGGGTCGCGAATCCCGTACCAGAGCGTGCCGCGTGTATTCCGTCGGAAATAGCTTTATGTCTTGCCTTCTGTGCTCCTTTACAAGTCCGCTGCGGTTCTCGGGCGAACGTGTGTTCTTTGCACCGACTATGTTTGTTGCTTCTGTGTTTCAAGGTGCTTGGGATTCTCGTTTAAATTTGGATACATCTGTTTCCTTCTCCGTGTCCGCCAGATTGGGATCTCCCGCTCTCTAAGTGGACCTCGCTGTGATACTCTCTCTGCCTCTGACAGGAATTTTTGCGATATACTTGCATTTGTTCCTGTGAATAAAGTTGTGATTCTCAGCTCCAGCTCTTCTGATTGTGTTCTTGACATCGCTCGGACTTCTTCTTCGACGTCCGTCCACCTGGCAGCAACTTGAGAGAACCCAAGTAATTAGAATGTTGTGATGTGCGCAACGTGCTGCTTAAGATCCATGCAGGCACCCGGTGTCATGGGTCTTTTTCCGCGTCCTGGGCTTCCAACTTCTGCGCTTCACGGTTGGCTTGATCTTTGGGTCCTGCACTGGTTCTATTTTGATCCTAGTATTCGCTCGGGTCGTTGGTCGAGCTCGGGATTCAAATTTTCATGCCTCAGAAGCTATGGAGAAACATTGGTTTGTCCCACGCTCAGCGCCCGGTCGAATTCAGTTCCCTTCGGCGGTGTTCTGGCTTATTACATCGAGCACTGGACGTTTCAGCACGAAATCAAGGAGGTTGGATGGGACTGTACTTCTTTCTCGGGCCGCGGGACTTTCTGTTTGTTCATTGGCTCCCGTCTCAATGTCCTCAACAATCCTGCGCACATCCCATTCCTTCTGGGCTCAGACTCCCGGGCCCATCGGGGCTGTTCGCATCTCGGCGGAAAGTCTTTATGATCGTCGCACCGACTACGTTCCACATTCATATTCGGTGCGCACAACGCACAATGCATTGCGTGGGCAAACCTTGTGTCTCAGAGGAACTGTCATATGACACTTTTCCTCTGTTGGTTCTCGCCAAAGCTGTTTCTGCCTCGTAGGTTCGAGGCAGCGTAGCCAATACCTTTACGTGGCTTGATTCGGCGTTTCAAGGTGGTTGGTTTGCGCGCTATTTTGTTCCTATCAATGTTGGCTCATTATTCCTGGTGGCTCTCCTCGGATTGAGGCTCCACAGCCCATACTTTGCCCCGGAGATAGTATTTCAGTCTGAACGCATGGAGAATCTACACAAACCTCGTGTCTTTTATTTCTAAGAGGTAGGGTTGAGTGCTATTGTTACCGCAGTGCAATGCGCGAAACCCGTTGCTCCTGGTGAATATCTATGCTTTTCCGTAACGCCGCGGCTACATTCGTGGAGCCCATGGCTCGTGATTGTGCTGTCGCCGGAGACTCTCCACTTTGCAGGATACAGTTGGTCGGTCAAGACTCTAGCAAGACGTTTTCGAGCCGCACACTGGACCCAAGTACAAGGGGCTCCGGGCCGGTCAAGCCGGGACAGGGGGCAGGTAGGTAGGTTCGGCCGTCAGGCCGGAAAAAAAAAATATGGACCTCTCAATAGATGGGTCGGATATTGGTCAAAATGTGTTTAGCTCGCCTCCAGGGAGGCTCGCAACTGTATCTGAACCTCAGACAACCCTCAGATGAATATTCTCGCTTCAAATCGGCTGCGTGGTGGTCTTGTTTGGTCATAATGTCTATGAAATCAGGCACAAACAAAAAAAGGAAATTCTCTGACACCTTGCCGACGCCTCAGCAATCAGTGCCGTTAAGTTGCCGTTAAGCCTTCGAGGTCGACAGCTCGACTGCGTGGAGATTCCGTATAGGTAAAGTGTTGATTACCCCTGGCACTCCATCTTAGACAATTTTCAGCCAAGAAATGTCGGCGGCGCAAGCAGAGGCGGCGGCAAAAGCTGCATTATGGCAGAAGGATGTGCATGAGGCCGGGAAGGCGACCTGTCCGAAGTGTGGAGAACGCAAGGGGTACGGGCCTGGGGGAATCCCGAATCTGGAACTTCGGCATCTGGATACGACTGCATGCCGCGAGGCTGCACGAAAGCGAGATAAGCAGCCTCGACAAAGCAGCACACTCTTCAGTTTTCTGAAGAAGAAGGTGCCTGTACCTCCGACAGTCCAAGCCCCAGCTCCGGTCGTGTCCGGATCCTTGGCTCAGACTTCCCAGGAAACTCCTGCGCCGATCACAGGCCCGACATCTGCCGCGCCGGCTGTAACGGCTTCCCACTCTCCAGCAGCTTCCCCGCGCTTGATCGACCTGATTCATCAATTACGGTATAACTGTCGGCGTCTGCCCTTGGCTATCCCCGAGGCTGACGACACAAATCCGCTTGCCAGCTTCTCCGGCAATCCAGCTTCGTATGTGGGGAAGGACGTGCCAGCCGACGCTCTATGGGAGGAATTATCGCCTTTTTTTCATGCGGCGTTCGATTATGGACAGGACCTGGAGCATAGGGAGCGCATGATTGAGACCGGCCCCCATGGTCTGGGCGGATTTTTGCGGTTCTTGGAATATTTCGTCTTTGAGCGCGGACTACGCGGTGCAATGGTTGAATTGAAGGTGGAACAAGTCTTGGAAGCGCTCAAATTAGTGTTCGTACCTTCGTTCAAGCTGTAACATTGTGACTCACCTATCGACAGGCTGGAAAAACGCGGGATTTCGAGGCCAGAACCCCCTGAAGTGCCGCCCGATGCCGATATTATAGACGTGGATGCCGAACGCCCCGCGATTTCGACTCCAATCATAGATGTCGATGCCGACAGTCCTGAGATTTTAACTCCAGATCGGGAGCCGACAGCGGCGAAGAAGATTCTCTCGTGTGCAGGTCTGGTCCTCCCTCCTGGACTAGACTATCCGTTCGGCCTTCATCAAGTCCTGACCGTACCTTGGGGCTTTGCGTACTCAAACGGAGTGCTCACCTTGCGATCGCACGGATGTCAAAAAACAGCGACCAATCGGGAAACCAACTGCCGTCCGTGTGCTAATCTCGTCAAAGAACCTACGCTGGAGGGAATTATGGATCGCGCTCAGGATGGGGTGCACGAAAATGCCAACTATGCGTACCATGGTGTTTCAGGGCTCATCGAGATGTTACGTCGGAAGAATCAGCGCATCCAGGAGCTTCGCCTGCACGGGCTTAGCATGGCGTCAAAAGCGGTCACGCAGGCGCGGTCGCTTTCTGATTACAAGCGACTTGTGACTGCCATCGGAAGTGGGGTAGTGCAACGGGTCGATCGTGTCGTTGGCATCGCGATCGGGCGGAAAAGAGGGGTGAGGGGGATACTCCGCGTCCATGATGACGCCGCTCGAGGTGTGTACCACCCGAAGAGCTTCACCGAGGAAGAGGACATGCGCTCTCTTCTCATATGGAAACTGGCTGGTAACCGTGTCGCCGATATTGTCCATCGCTCGATGGGCCTTCCGAGTCGCTCGACATTACGCACGCGGGAAACGGTCCCGCCGCTTGTACCATCACCGGGGAAGCCCAAAGCGTCCGAGGTAGCCCAGAACGTGGAAGCCTGCTTCGAGAGCATAGCGGATGTGCTGGCAGCGAAGAAAGTGGTCCATCAAGTTCTGATGTACGACGAGTTGGCGACCGAGAAGCGGATTCGATGGGACCACAAGACGAACAACTTTCTTGGTGTATGCCGGGAGCGTGCACACAAAGTCAACCTGCAGTTTAACAGCGAGCAGGATCTTGAAGAGCTGTTCTCCAGCCTGTCGAAGACGGCCACGAAGGACGCAGAGGTCCATTATGCGGGTGAGGTAATTATGATCCGATTTTCTCACGTCAAGCTCGAGACTCAACGCTGCACAGGCCACGGTGGCAGCACTTGGAATTCTCAGTGACGAGACACGCCTCTATGCCGCCAGACCAGTCCTCATCTCCGGTGATTGTAAGAAAGAAACTGGCCCAGAGCATGTTCGCAACATTCTAAACCCGACGATCGATGGCGTGAACTCCAAACGCGATCTCACTAAATTGCGTATCGTCTCGCTCGCGTCCGATGGAGAAAGCAGGCGCGGCAAGGCCTTCATCGAGAAGACTTTCATCCGCGAGCTGTCTCCCACCTCTAATATCCACGATCTTCTCAAGGATTTACCGTTCATGAATCTATGGGTCGGCGAGGATGATCTTACTGGCGACAAGGATTACAAGCACGTCTTCAAGCGGGGGCGCAACCGTCTGCTCCGCAAAGCTGGTACCGACGTCATGGGAGTTCAGATTACACCGCCCATCATTCGTGCTCATCTCCAGTCCGCTGGCCATTCTACCGCACACATTAATTCGCTCTTCAATCCCGAAGACAAGCAGGACGTTAAACTAGCATTTAAACTTCTCCAAGATATTTGGTCTCTCCCCCTACCTCCAGACGGCTCGAGCCCCGGGTTTCGTGCGGCGCGCCACGCATTGCGCCTTATCGGAAGCCTATTTTATCACTTGGTTTTCCCGTACCTGTGTGTCGACCTCACCCTATCCGAACAACTGGAACATTTGAGTGCCGCGGCGCACATTGCACTGCTTCTGTACCGGGACGGGCAGAAGCGCTCTCTCCCCACGCTTTTATTCACCGATATCATGATTATGGTCAAGAATGCGTACTTCTGCGTTGCTAAAGCTAAGGTGGACAATCCCACCGGAAAATTCTGGCTCATCTTGCTCGGCACGGACCGTCTCGAAGAACTCTTTGGGATCCTACGGACCATGATCGGGAATGACGCTAATCTCGACATACTCCAGCTCATCGGACGATTGACCGGCACTACGCAGGTCGCGAATATCTTGGCTAAATATCCGCACTGGGATCGCGCACCGCGGCGCCTCACGCTCCCTGCATTAACCCGAGATTGCACGGAGCTGTCGGGGAAAACAGATCATATAAAACCGCCCTCATGGCGCGGAGATGTGTCCGTGCAAAACGTCACTCCTCGCACGTGTTGGAAGCGCGGGCGCCGCCGAGTCGAAGAGGAATTCCAGTCACTTGCAAATGCGTTCCAGTCCCTTGATGCCGCTACAAATATTGATATCCTCTCTCCTTTCGGTACTCTCATCTTCGACATTCCTTTAGACGCCGATGACAACGAAGACGACGACGAGATCACTTCCCCTGCTCCGACAACCTCACTTTCGACCGACCTTGAAGATGCCGTTGTGGACGAAGAAGTTGGACGCGACGAAAATGCGCCCACACAGGCCATTGGCATCTCTCATCTCATTACCATCGACAATAAGTCCCTTCGCAAAACGCGTGCACTATCCCTCATGCAGAAGTACAGTCAGAAAGCTGGGTCCACCGACAGGCTGAGGCGCGTCGCAGCTCTAGATCGGTACTCTTCCCAACCTGCCGAACAATCTTACATCGCCGAACATGATTCCGCGTTTGGAGGTCCCTGCATCTTGGTGTCCGAACCCGTCGCTACCTTAGTTCGCTGCGAGGACAAGCTATTCGTTTGCATCGGGGAGGTAACAGATCTTCGCGTGGATGGGAAATCCGTGGGGGAGCTCGAGGTCGAGGCCTTGCAGGAACAAGCAGTCATGGTGCACTTCCAGATTGTTCGTGTTGTCCCGGCCACCACGGAGGACGACCCAGAGCTCAAAAATGACTGGCGGGCCGCTGGGCTCATCCGCCACTCATTCTCAGCACCGGGTCGCCTGGTGATGCCCATCGATCCGGTTCTTTCAACCCGCATCATCGGCGAACCCTATTATCTCTTCGAGAGCAGTGTCTTGCGTGCGTTCGGAGCCCGACTGCTTGATATGGTAACCCTTCATCTCAACAAGTTGATTCCTAAATTCGTTCCAACGGACAGCTTTCCATATCGCGAAGCCCTGGGTACGTCCAATACAATGCACCCAGTTTATATATCCTGACTGTCTTCTAGGTCGCGCATGTTTTGTTTGCGAAGGGGATGACGAGATCGAAGGCCTTCTTGAGACGGATCCGCACGTATGTCCCAAATGCACACCATCTCTGCCGTTGGATATGGCTCATCCCCAAACAATCCTTGCCCATATCGGTGCGCACATTCTCCACGATCCAACCGTCGATCGAGCCAGTCAACCCTGCGGCCTCTGCGGTCGCCCGTGGCCCATGTGCCAATTCTTCCTCAAAAAGAGCGGCAGCGCCGCAAACACGCTCACGCTGAACATGGCTATTTCGAGAGGTTGCCCGAACCTTGTATACTTCTCTTATGGAACTGCCGAAACCTCCAAAGAGAGCTCACCATGCTCAAACGTCCCTATCAAATGCCCTCTCTGCGGTCCAAAGGACCCTGCGCCCTGGCGGTACACCTTCAAGGAGCACTTGATCCAACATCATCCCGGCGTCTCCCTGGCCAAATACTCTCACATTTGGGACCTTAGCGCCGGAGAGACGGTGGGAATGGCGAAGGTTTGGGCGGGGCGGGGCAAGCGCAAAAAAAAGAAGAAGGTCAAGCACTCCCTCGTCGTTTCGCAGGCACACAGCTCGCGTCGCACGTTTGCGTACGTTCAGCCACATATTGATGAGCTCTCAATTAATCTTGCTCATTTTCAGCGTCGAACAGCACCATAATTCGGGGGTTCAGGACAGAGATTCCTCGCCAGGGGATCAGTCTTTCATCAACGACTCCCATGTTTCGACCCCCGAGCCATCGGATGACGAGGAGGAGTTGCAATTAACTCCTGCCTCCCCGGTAGAGAACAGAGACATGACACCGGAGTTTCCGGCGGCACTGCTGCCTCAAGTTGAGGATTCCATGCAGGTAGATTCCTACATACCTCAAGTCTCTTCCGGCATCGCTGCAACGCCAGGAAGCCTGGTAAGCAGTCACATTCAAATTCCGAGCACAATTTCATTTATCCGCAGGGTGCCGAGGCACTGCCGACGATTCCTCAGGCCGGCCTGGTTGAACCTGAAGCTTCCTCGCACGTCACGGCGCCTCAAACACTTCTGCCCCCTCCCGCAGTAATAATTACAACAACGGCTCCATCTCTTCCACCACAAGTCACGCAACCTTCGCAATCAACCCGTGGCCGGATACGTATTTCTAGAGACATTGGTGATCTATCACTGTGCATTTGCGGCGATTCCGCGGAGCCTTCGGATCCTCGCACCGCTGGCGACGTTGCGCGGTGCAAAAGAAACGGCTGCGAAACGAAATGGGTAAGATATAATATTTGCTCGCTGCATTTCCTATGTTGATGGCGTTCATTTCAGTATCATCTGGATTGTATTGGATTTGAGAGTGTTACTGATGCGTGGGTATGCGACGCTTGTATCCACTCGGGGGCAGTTCGGGGAACCAAGCGACGTCGAACAGGGAGGTAGTCCGAGTCTCTCATTATTCGTGCATAGCAATCCCCAAAACCGTATTTAAAAATATATATACTGGCTTACCTTATGATTAATATGTATCCAATCTCATATTACGTTGCGGATGCTCGCGCTTGAGCTTCAGGACCACTTGCGCCCTTGTTCTTCGCCCTGCCGGGAAGTGCCGGCCAGGTCACGCGGTGCAATTACCCCATTTGGGCATCACGTGGTAGGTAGGTTCGCCGAGAAGGTCGAAAAGAAAAAATACGGCCTAAGTGGGTTTTTTGACGGATTCAAATCCCCTTGCCCAAGTATCCACATGTCGATCGAAGGCCAAAACTCCCGCAAACCGACAGTGCGGCTCTGGACCTCAGATTCTATGATGTGCCTTGTACAATTAATATTCCAGCGCGGGCTCTTTTTAGACTCTCTCTCCTGTTTGGGAAGATAGAATTACATTTTCATGTACAACTTCCTGTTTCAAGGTGGATGGCTGCGGAGCTTATGACCTTGTTCACTGGGTACTTATTTATGCGCGTCAAAGCTCACTTGGCACGCTTTCTTGATCTTCTGTCTGCTCCTCTGGAATAACGCCCTGTGACCTCACGCGCTGCTAACTCGACTCGCTCGTACGGCGAACACCTGATCTCTTTCTCTCGAAGTCTCTCGTTCTCCTTCCTGGATCTAAACATTTCTCGTGAAGACATCATTACGTATACATCTCACTGGTTTGGTGTTTAAAGGCAGTTCGCCAGGATTTCTCAGGAACTGCTGTTCTCGGCCAGGTGAGTCCCATACACACACTACGTGCTCGCCATCCGCGTTCCACTTTGGTTGTGATTTTCATTTAGGCTGCGTAGTTCTCCTCCCCCGCAGCGTGGGCCCTTCTGGACTCTAATCTCCAATGTTTCCCACTGCCGCACACCAGCTCTCCGCTTTTGTTTTTTTGCATGGCCTGCCTCCCCCTGACTATTCTGGCGAGTCTTGGCTAGGATGGCTATGGCTCCTTCTGAGAGAACTCGGAAGCCAATCTATTCTTGCCGGCGATTTCCGCGCAACCGATTCAGTTCGCTTCTCTTGGATAGGGAGTGCCTTACGCTTCAAACTTCGGTGGCCGGAAGCGCATTCACACCGCGCATTGCGTTCTGCATCGGTGTTTCATGGGGGTTGACTTTAGTTTCGTTTGCTCGTGGATCCCTGCAACACCGGAGGCTGAAACCTTGGCTGCTTGTCTCCACCTCAGCTCTAGGCTTGATGGACTCTGCGGCGTAGCTTTTTCCCGTCCGGCTCCAGGCCGAATAATGCCAAAGTCTTCTGTCGCTGCCTTGAAGGCTACACACGGCTTATTGCCCTATACAGGTCCGCTGCTTTGAATTTCCCCAGCAATGTTATTCGACTAGTCTGGATTTCCAACTTTTGCCGCGGCTTCTTGTTGAGACCTTATTTCGAGGCGAGAATTCTGACCGATGTGTTCCGCGGCGGTGGAGATAAATGGAAGGCCATGATTTGGCACGAAGCCACGAAGCAACTGGATGGCTCGCTTCTGGCACAACCACACAAGTTCGTTTTCTCCCTTCAACCACTACCATCCCTGCCATTCCTCCCCAAGGCCCCCGACTTCTTATTCAATGTTTGGGACGTCCCGAGGCTATGGTGCCTGCACCAGCTTAGTCCGCCATGTTCCACCGCTCTTCTCCAGCGCTCAGCAAATATATGCGATTTCTAGAGTCCTTGCTACTTTTAACTCTCCTCTCTTGCTTGGTGTGCTGAATCTCAGCTGCAGACCTCCGAGACGACGTGCCGCGGATATTCAACAGCATATATCGGAGCCACCCCGCGCTATCGACGCCGCACCCTTTCTCGGTGATTTCCCGCTACTCTCTCCTTAAAAATAACAAAAAGATTATCCGCTGTTCGGCCTACCCCGCAAGTGTTCCGGTGCGTCCCCCTTACTTCATACTTACTTTTAGCACGCGATTTCAATTAACCAAAGATTAAGGGATTAAGATTGGAAAAAGGAGGAAGAGAAGAAGAGCAGAGTTAATTGAGGGTCGCGTGCATTTTTATTATATGGATGTGCTGTACAAGTGTGCGCTTGCGAGCTTGCGACATCGAGCAGTTCGCGGATGGCAACCACGGTAACGGGAACAAATCCGGTTTCTTCCGGTCCGGGTGACACTGCCACTGATGTGTCCGTCACCACCCTCGACGCAGTGCGGCGTCCGCCCGTGTCCGTGTCCGACATCTATGTGTACCCGGGGCGCTCAGTCCATTCGACGAGAACGAGTTAACGAGGCTGGTCATAAATGCGCGCACGAGACGGACCAGATTCACTCGCGCGCATCAGCATCGACCTCGTCAACCTTTCCGTGCACATCCATCTCTTTTACGGGACCGCCGCGAATACGGCCGAGGAAGGCGAACACGGGGGCGGGTACGGGCGCCGAGTGTGAGCGTGAGGATGGCCACACCCCTTCCAACGATCAATTCTTGTCCGGGCCTCACTCGAGTGCGTGCTCCATCCCGACGGCTGAATGGGGGGGGGGGGGGGGGATTTATTATACTCGCGAGGTCCACAACATGAACGACGAGTCTACCGAAGACAAACTTGTAGGAATATACAATCCTTATACAGCCAACCATGTCTCGCCTTCCGGGCCCGCATAACGCATCCCAAAGGTGAAATCGCTGAAGCGCAAAGTCATTCCCTCGGCGTGGCGACATCCGCACAAGAAGGGCACTGCCCGAAACCTCGAGTTCAATGTCAACGCGATGTCCTCGGCGCCCACCAGTACTGGCGCCCCCAAGTCCGCCGTTACGCCGCACAGCGCCCGTCTCCGCCGTCCGCACACCCTCGCCAGCCTCGCGTCTGTGCGCAGCGGCTCGAATCCAAAGCCGCGGCGTCGTCGAGCACCTCCGCGCCGAGGCGTACCTTCTTGCTACGTAGCTTGTGACCCCAGGCGCACGCAGCGTGCGCGTGAAGATGGCGGGGCTGCGGCGCGCGCGCGCTCAACGCGGAGGTGCGCGGAGGCGCTCGCGCTCACGGCGGACTGGCAGGTGCCCGTGGGCAAGCCAGCGCGCACCTCCACAGACGAGCTGCGGTGCGCACTCGCCCGTGAGCGCGAGGAGGACGAGATTCGCGTACGGCGCGGGCAACGGCCGGGCTGCTGCGCTGGGCGCAGGTGGAGGTGGAGAAGGAGACGCGCGTGGGGCGCTACGCACGGAGCTCGCGGGCGCAGTGGACAGCGGGAAGAGCTTTACGATGGAGGGCGGAGCCGTACCCGCGCTGATGCATTTGACTGAGTCGGAGGAGATCCAGGGCATAATCTGGCGCGGCTCATCCGCGTCGCGGAGTCGTTGAGATCGTGCGTCTCTCCCTCTGTCTACTCTACTCTCCTCCCACCCTCCCACACCTTCGCTCACATATAGCCCGCAGTTCAAGAGCCGCCGTGCACGCACGAGATCCACCACCGCCCGGCGCCGCGCCGCACCCCCGTCTCGGTCGTGTGCGCGCCCGCGCTCACGGGGCCCGCGCAGGTTCAGGCGTCGCGGCGATGTTCATGAACGCACGCACTCGGTGTCCACGCTGCGCATCCGCGAGACGCACCGCCGTCGTGGACGTGCGTAGGTCTCATCGCTGCTCGCGCAGTCGGTGTCCGCGGAACGCTCGCATCCGCAATCCCCTCCGGCACTGACTGACTCCCGTGCACCCGGCGGGCAGTGCGGGACGGTCCGGCGCCGCCGCGCAGCGCATCAACCGAAATCCGAGCCTACGCGCGCTGGGGGACGTCGCCGCGGCGCTGGCGCGCATGTCACGATGCCCTGTCGGAAGGTAGGCACTCGATGGTGCAAAGGACTCGACCTCGACGGCCCGCTATACTGGTAGGAAGTCAAGCACTCGACAGTGCGTCGCCGCTTCCTCTTTGCTGTTCCTGTTCCTCTCTACTCTTCACACCCGCTGAAAGCTTTCGAGGTGAGCAGTTGATGTATACGTACCTGCTGCAAACTCGCTGAAGACGCTCGTGCGTATCCTATCTTTTATTTGATACTTCCGTGAACTGATAAGTGCTCTTATGTAGATGGTCCTGAACCTGTTCCCGCTGAGTCGCGGCGCACCTGCCGTCGTTGAGGTTCGCTACCAAGGTACGCGCGCGGGCTCTTCATTCTGTGTTCTCTAAATTCATTCTTGGGCTCTGTGTATTTTCAGACGTAAATCTCATTTGTTCGCAGGTGAACTACACGCAAATCGGGCCGCCGAACAAGGCGCAGGTTACGAGCGCGGGAGCCCTAAATATTAGATCCGGAGGAACTCGTCCTCATAGTTCATTTTGTAGTGACCGGGATTTGGCGTGTACGTATGGCTTTTGGTGTCTTCTTACCGTACATATGTTCCGACAACTTAGTGGATGAAGAGTTCGGTGGGCATTGGAGGCTATTGACGGAATGTGTAAGTCTGCGGAGTGCCCAAGTCCGCAGACGACAGGGAGATGCTCGACTTAGTGTAGGGTGCTTCGTATTCAAGCACCAACAGTTGATGTCCATCCGCGGGAACCTGCTTAAATCGGCGGGATTTATAATAATTGGCACATAATGATACTCATGCCATGACCCGAGTCATGTATATACAATCTCACCGCCAGGCAATTTGACCCGCAACTGTCCGAGCCCTGCGCGAACAAGAATTATTGGACCGTGGGCTTGTGACTGCCAGTGAACGTGAAGAGATCAGTACTAGAATGTGCCCCATAAATACTGTGCACAGTTGACATTTGCCTAGGCAGCTGCCGGGAGACCAGGTTCGGAGTTGGTACAACTCCGATCAAATCTCGGAAGTTTGAATGGCGGCAGCTGCCAACCCTTTTGGAGTTGTTTCCCTCTGAGGTGAAAATGTGAAAACATCTTCTGGGGCCTGCATAGTCCTTGTGAACTACAACCTTGGCCACTGTGTGGAAACAAAAATGGCCACGAGGAAAAACGGGGGGAAGCGGCGCGTGGCGGCCATCACTCGGCAGATGCCAAAGCCGCGCCCATCAAAATTTTGAATCTTGACTGAAATTTCAGTCAGACACTCGGCTTCACTGAAAGAATTTCTCGCAGACTCGCTAAACCAGCTTTTACTGAATTTATGTGGCCTCTCCAAAAAATCAACACAGTCAATGGAAAAGGGAAGTTGCGCGTGAGTCTACGGCGCGAAGCGGGCTTGGGACTGTCACCTGCAGAAAACGACGTGCCGCGCCGCCGTTGCTCATTTTTTTCTACCATTTACTTTGGAAGGCGGACAGATGGTTTTTGACAAGTTTTGAGCTCAGAGAAGAAGTTTTTCAAGTTTCCAGCTCATAGGTAAGTTGTCGGCAGCTGTCGGCATCTGCCCCCCAATGTTTCCGAGATTGATCGGAGATCTATGCAACTCAGTTCGGGCATAAATAGCTTCCGGCATCCCGGCACACAGCATCAAGACAGCTTCTATCGCACAGCCTCTTGATTCTCATCTTGCCCTCTGCCCTCATGGCCGAAGCACTTGGCACCCTTGCCAGCGTCCTGCAGCTTGTCGACACCGTATTGAAGGCCCGGGAATACATAAAGGATTTCCATGAGGCACCAAAGGAGCAGAAGAAGCTGTTCTCGGAGATGGAGGGACTCAAAGCAGTCCTTGTGGAGCTTGGCAAACGGGCTGTAGAGAACCCATCCAGCGAGGCTTTCTCACAGATGGTAGAACCACTGGAAACATTTCAAACCACACTGGAAATTGTCACCAAGAAGTTGGGACCTGTTGATGGACTGTCGAAGTTGACCAAAAAGCTGAATTGGACTCTGTGGAGCAAGAAGGAAGTTGCTGGGTACCTCGAGGAATTTGAGCGCATCAAGGCCTTGATCAATCTCTGGTTGACCATGGATATTTGGTATACCTATTCAGTTGATCAGAAAGCTTTGTGTATTTATCCACTCCAGGGATGTGGGCCAGAAACAAATATCTAACCAAGACAGTGAGTGGAATTGAATAAGGCTTGTTGGGTACTTCAACTTGACTCCAGGTATTCTGAACACTGTCCAAGAGCAAAAGGACACCATTGATGGTGAGTTCAGGACTTCCTGTGTCTCCTCCTCCAGGCTGAATTCATTGCCAAAGCTGAGAAGCGGCAAAAGATCCTTGATTGGATGTCACCATTAAACTTCCTCCAGCGACAGGCTGATGTCTATGGTACTCTTCAGCCAGGAACTGGTGAATGGCTTCTTGGAGAGGCCCAATTCCAGGATTGGGAATCTGGTCCTGGCAAAGTCTTGTTCTGCCATGGGATTCGTATGTGGATCTTGCATGTTGTCTAGATTGATTCTGATGTAAATATAGCTGGAGCTGGAAAGACTGTCCTTGCGTATGTGATGGCTCTTCAAGCTAAATTGATTTAGTTCACAATATATTAGGTCACTTGTAGTACATCACCTGGAGACTCATGCTCAGACTACTGACATTGGCTTGGCCTGCATCTATCTGAACCACAAAGAAACAGAAACTCAAACCATTACTAATCTCCTTGGTGGCTTGTGGAGACAGCTCATGTTGGGAAAACCCATTTCTGCTACAGTGCAGAACTTGTATGACTACCACCATGAAAGACAGACTAGGCCCCAGCTAGAAGAAGTCTGCAAAGCATTGGAATCTGCTGTTGCCCAATATACCAAAGTTTTCATTGTCATTGATGCACTGGATGAATACCCAGAAAATTACCGGCATCACTTCCTCAAATACCTAGTTAACTTGCTTCCCCAAACCTGCATAATGATCACTTCACGGCCCCACATCAATCTGGATGCCCAGTTCCCAAACATGAAGACCATAGAAATCCATGCAACTGAAGAAGACATTCGCAAATACTTGGATACACAGATTCAAAATTCGGTCCGCCTCTCAAAGCATGTCCGGACCCGCCCAGAATTGCAGGATGAAATACAGTCGAAAATCCTGGGGAATGTCAAAGGAATGTAAGTCATATCTGTCTCTCATTTCCATACACAATGCTTATTTTAGCTGTTCATTAGGTTCTTACTTGCCAAGCTTCATATTGAATCTCTTGCCACAAAGAATACCGTCAAGGCAGTCCGAGAGGCTCTGCAGCACCTACCAAAGGATTTGCAGCATACCTATGATGATGCAATGGAACGGATCAACCACCAGACCGAGGAGGATAGACAATTGGGGATGCTTGCTTTGACCTGGGTGGCAAATGCAAAACGGCCACTATCTGTTGCAGAGCTGCGAGAAGCATTGTCCATTGAACCTGAATCCTCATTCCTTGATATGGACAATCTTCTGGACGTGGACATCATCTTGTCTGCTTGTGCTGGCTTGATCATCGTGGAGGAAGCAGTGTCTGTGGTCCGACTCATCCATTATACCACACAGGACTATTTGGACAGCATCCAATCTGAGCAATTTCCATTGGCTCATATCACCATTGTGTCCACCTGTCTGACATACCTATCCTTCCCAGAATTCGAAGTTCTACCAAGACACTGGGAAGATGAAGAACAGGAAGACCTCTTTGTGGCACATCCATTCCTCAAATATGCCCAGTACTGCCTCATGCATGCCAAAGGAGAGCCTGAGCTGTTTCTTCAAGAGAAACTCATGACCTTTCTCACTGAAGCCTCCCGATTTACTAGTGTCTGGAATGATACAGTTCCATGGAAGGAGATTTATGACAATGACCATTTCCCACCTCTATGCATCTCAGCAGCAGGTGGCTTGGAAGTAACAATGAGACAATTGTTGACCCAGGGAATAGCACCAGAGGACATGGATGCTGCTCTATGTGCAGCCTCATCTACTGGTCACATTCATCTGGTTCAATTGTTAATTGATGCAGGTGCCAAAATGAATTCTGAGGATGATTGTTATGGGCATCCTCTGGCTGCTGCCTCTGGGAATGGCCATGATTTGGTGGTCCAGTTTCTTATCGAGAATGGTGCAGATGTGAATGCCCAGGGAAGGCGTTTTGGAAATGCGCTTCAGACTGCATCCATGCACGGCCACGAGTTGGTGGCTCAGCTTCTCATCATGAAGGGTGTAGATGTGAATGCACAGGGAGGGATCTATGGAAATGCCCTCCAGGCTGCATTGGAGAACGGCCACCAGTCGGTGGTTCAGCTCCTCATTGAGAAAGGTGCTGATGTGAATGCTCAGGGAGGGCATTTTGGAAATGCCCTTCAAGCTGCATCCATGGATGGTCACAAATCGGTGGTTCAGCTTCTCATTGAGAAGGGTGCAGACGTGAATGCACAGGGAGGGTACTACGGAAATGCCCTTCAGGCTGCATTGGAGCATGGCCATGAGTCAGTGGTTCAGCTCCTCATTGAGAAGGGTGCGGATGTGAATGCACAGAGAGGGACCTATGGAAATGCCCTTCAGGCTGCATCCATGCGTGGCTACGACTCAGTGGTTCAACTCCTCATTGAGAAGGATGCCAATGTGAATGCACAGGGAGGGTACTATGGAAATGCCCTTCAGGCTGCATCATGGAATGGCCACAAGTCGGTGGTCCAGCTCCTCATTGAGAAGGGTGCAGATGTGAGTGCACAGGGAGGGCACTATAGAAATGCCCTTCAGGCTGCAGCATGGAATGGCCATGAGTCAGTCATTCAACTCCTCATTGAGAAGGGTGCAGATGTGACTGCACATGGAGGGCTCTATGGAAATGCCCTTCAAGCTGCATCTATGGAGGGCCATGAGTTGGTTGTTCAACTCCTCATCAAGAAGGGTGCAGATGTGAATGCACAGGGAGGGCTCCATGGAAATGCCCTTCCGGCTGCATCTATGGAGGGCCACGAGTTAGTCGTTCAACTCCTCATCAAGAAGGGTGCAGACGTGAATGCACAGGGAGGGCTCTATGGAAATGCCCTTCAGGCTGCATTAGGGAATGGCCACAGGTTGGTGGTTCAGCTTCTTATTGAGCATGGTGCAGATGCCAGTGTGCTTTAAGCATACCAGCCTGCTTACCTCCCAAGTTTTGGAATTGTACAATAGGTTCTGTACGAATGATGGTAAACTCATTATGCATCCCTTCTGGTTAATTTTGAGAGTGTTGACCTTATCAGTTGCCTGGGAAAAACTTATTGAGCAACTTACAGCTCTTTGCGGAACTTAGGGCATGGCCCGTTTTTTTATCAAAATTTGAGGTTTTCACGAGATCAGCTGTTGTCAGCTCAATTCTGGCCTGTTCACCTTGAAAGTAGGACCAATTGATTCCCATTTCGATGCCGGAAGGCTCTGGACACCACAACTGTGTGGGTGCATGGGAATTGCCTTTTTCAGCAAATTTTGAGGTGTCTATGCAGAACAGCCTTAGTATTAGCTACACTCATCCAATTGACCTGAATTTTGGATATGTTGCACTCACATCAGCTTTTCCGGACAGTCCACATCTAGTGTAGAGCAGGGAATTAATTGCAATTGTAGCCTTCACCAAATTTTAATCACAAGGTATATTTGGCATCCAAGGTTTTGGGGCCCTCAGGGACATATGTGAGTATATCATATCTGAAATCTAGGTCAATTGGATGAGTGTAGCTAATGCTATGGCTGTTCTGCATAGACACCTCAAAATTTGCTGAAAAAGGCAATTCCCACGCACCTGCACAATTGTGGGGTCTAGAGCCCTCCGGAATCGAAGTGGGAATCGATTGGTCCTACTTTCAAGGTGAACGGGCTAGAATTGAGCTCACAACAGCTGATCTCGTGAAAACATCAAATTTTGATTAAAAAAAACAGGCCGCACCTGAAGTTCTGCAAAGAGCTGTAATGAGCAAGGGAGATAAGGCAAGTATGGATTGGCATCCCACAACCTGCATGCTTTTCTACGTTTGTTGGATGTGAGTGCAATGAGAACCTCCTGCAGCCATCCCCCCCCCCCCCGGGAGCGTAGAATATAAATGCACACTCCGCACCTCTGGGCCATATCAGCTAGAAAACGGACTTCATCAGATCCATCCAAAATTCAACAATGGGGGGGAAAATACATCAAGTGCTTGCCTTGCTTAGATGCACCCCAAAATTCAAGGCCTTCCTTCCTAAGTAAACTTCGTGAAGTGTTAGATTTGAAGGTGGACAGGAGAGTTGGTTACTTCACCCAGGAGTGTAATGACCCAGGCACCCCTCCGGGCTTCCCTCCTCCTCAACCCACCAGCTTAAGTGAGTTGAATAAAAATTACCCGGTGCAAAAAGATGGAGGAGGATATGGATGGCCCCGCCTTCCGCTGCCCGTACACCGCGCTGCACTGCAGGACATCTCCCTACGCGTCCTTCCCCACTTGCATTCTTACTCCTACAGACTCCTACGGCTTATGGTGTACTATGTACCACACCCATTCACCAGTCTGTCCCTTCCGTCTGCGTCTGCGCGTGAGAAATGAGATCGCGCCGTGGTGCGTTGATACGACTGGTTTTGAACCACCCGTGTAATCACGCATTTTCGCGATTCTTAGCACTATTCTAAGAACCTCTGTTTGGTGGTATACAATTAGAGCCGGAGTGAGCTCCGAACTGCCGACTGTGTATTAATGATGCTAGAGGAGTTAGCACGCACTGGGGAGATATAGAAGTGCGGTCCTTATAAAGATAGGGGATCCGCTTCATGATCCTAGAAGTGTTCGTGAACTCCATCAGACAGAGTTGTTTCCTGTGATCCAGGAAGTGGCTTGCCCTGCAGGCTAGATACCATACCCAGGAGATATAACAAAAGCCTTGACACCCTTCATGGATTGTACTGCACCAGACAAAGGCAGGGAACAGTTTGTGAACACCACTTATGGCTGGAAGGGCTTCAGAACAGGTTCGCGAAAACATTGATATTCGCGAACCTCACTTTCAGCAGACTTATGGCTGGAAGGGCTTCAGATCAAGTTCGCGAAAACATTGATATTTGCGAACCTCACTTTCAGTGGACTTATGACTGAAAGGGCAAAGGAACGAGTTCGTGAACCATGTTAAATGTTCGCGAACCTCTGACTATTGGTGCCTGGACAGAGTTGGTGCAAGCAGTAGCCAGCCCTGGGTCTAGGGGACCACATTGGATGATCGCGATGCGGTCGCGAGGACCAAATACTGCCAAAGCGGAAGCATATTGGTGATTGGAGTATTCTTGAGCCAAAGCCGAAGGGCCTCGCGTTCGCGAATGGCCGAACAGACTATTTACTGCTCTTACGAGAGCAGGGCAGTCAAATAGCAGTGGATTATCAACCATGCCGATGTGGGACGTGTGTGCCAAGATGGCAGGCCGGGTCGCGAAACCCTTCGGCCTGTGCTGAAACATTTCAAATATACCTGAAACGGTTCGCGAAGTCATTTCTGATGACTGTCCGATGCCGGGCACCTATCCCACCACCACTGGAAGGCCGCGTCACTATTCCTATTCCGTTCCGAAGCTCTCAGTTTACTCATTTTCTCTTATTCTTTCTTATTCATAGTCATCTGTCATGTATTTATCGAAAACATATAAAAGACCACGTAGAACCCGCCTTACAGAAGCTCACCCTCGATGTTTCTAGATGGATTTCTAGTTCATCCTTGCCCCCTTGTTTGCGCTTAGACGGAAGTCGAAGCCACCTGTCAAAGGCGTTGGTGTCCTCTGTATCTGTGCGGAGATTTGTGATATAAAACATTTCTCTTGTATAGATCCATTAATACAGAAGCTTTGATTTCGTTGGCTCCATAAGCTTTAAAGGATCATCTAAGCCAATCACTTCAACCTCGTCTCGTGGAGGGTCATGGCGAGTTCGCGAAAGTCCTCTGTTAAGTTGCAAGAGGCAGGCTAGTGTTCTATTGGAATCGTCCACGCAGAGTAGGCCGGTCGTAGTTCGTTAGTTGGGCTATTGGAATCGTTCCCGCCTTAGTAGAACGGTCGTAGTCGTGTCCGCTATTGGAATCAGCCCCGTTTAGTAGGCTGGTTGTAGCTGCGCACAGTTCGCGAACCTACTGTGGTTCCCAGAGCAAGCTTTCATCTACCTAAACTCCGATACCTTGTGTCAGAGCTGTGCACTTTTAGTGGTTTTCAAACTACTGTAGGCTCCTAGAGGTTCTATTGATCCTTCTTTGAGTTGATCCCGTCCCACGAAGTTCCATCTTACCTGTATACTGCAGGGTGACTCGAACTCAATTATCTCGCACTTCGTATTGGTTGTGTGTTGTGTGTGTAGTGTGTGTTAGTGATTTAGTGTGGTGCTGTTCATTAGCATCTATCTGAGGACCTTACTGCATTTCAGCCTATACTTAGGTGCACCGTTTCAGCGTACATACCAATGCGGGCCGTGCCGCGCTCTTCGGCACTCCCCGCCGCGTCGTGCACACTGGCACGTGCACGGCTGCACGGCCGACTCCTCGCACGCCGCGTATGTCCTGCACCTCTCCGACTCCGCACCCTCGCCCTCAGCGCTCACTCCGCCCCGGGTGTTCACTCATACTGCCCATAGCTCACCCCGTGTACTACTGAATGTACTCTGCCGAAAATATCTCCCGCGGTGAATGGAATTTCGAGCCTAATACCCGCATACATCTAACTAAACTCCCCGCATGCTCAGATTGAGTAAGTCACCACCAACTCGGAGTCCATTGCACGCCGCGCGCGCGCGATAAACTGAGCGAGCACAGCAAAGCGGATCAAGGTGCACAGGGCAGATTACGGAGGTAAATTTGAACCAGAGCCCAAGTGCGCAAGTGCTCGAGAGGAAACGACCCTGTCCTAGCAGGGATACCTGAGAAATAAGTGAAATGATCCGCGAGCCAGAGAGACTGAATAGGCTAAGTAATATATCTCGACCTCGGCGCGTGAGCGGAGATTTGCGCGCCGCAGTGACTCGTCATGCAAGCCGGAGAAGAGGAACCTAGAAAAGTCTGGCCGCTCACGCGAGTCCTGGGAGCCACAAAGATCAACTAAACCACAAAAACAACGGGGATTGAACCAAGACAGCTGTTTGTCGACCGGGAGCAGCCCGTCACGCGCATTTAAGTCAAATACGGAACAGCGCCGAAGTGAGCGAAAGGAGCCTTCCCACTGGCAACACGGTGTTCGCTCGTTGGGTAATCAACGGGCGCGAGCCAGCCAGAGATTAGACGATGGAGGTTAAATATCTTGAAGAATTGAAGACCCTCCGCCGAGTGAGACTCACATGAGGAAGCCGTTCTAGCAGCAGCAAACCAACCCACCAAAAATCGCATCGCGGTGCTCCCGAGGATATACGCAGCTTGCATGCTCAAGTCAACCAGAGCAGGTGTCGAGTCGGCGGGGGCGCGTGCCTACATTCAAGCCAGCGGCGAAGTTAACCGCGAATGTAGGAGAAAGAGGAAAATGCGCACTGAAGTAGTGGAGCAGGATGTTTAGTAGGGTGATTGCTTCAAGGGATGCGGAGTTGGTTGTAACAGTTGCTCTCGGGATTGACCAGAGCGAGACGTCCAGCAGATCTTGCGGGCTAGGCGGGCCCGAGGGAAGCAGAGGCGAGAAAGCGGAGGGGGAGCCCTCTAGCGCATGAATCGAAATCGCAGTCAGTCCCGGCGTCTTGAGCGCTGCAAGTCGTGCAGCGGCGGTTCGGGAGCAGGCGGCGCTACAGGGGCCGAGGAGAGAAAGCCGTGCAAAAAAATATCAAGATGGAAGTAAGGGCGGCGATGATGCGAGGCGTACCGAGCCACGGTGGTGGAGAGCGGCTTCGACGCGCGCGGGAGACGCCGAGCTCTGTGACAGATCCTGAATGCTGTAAGGGTGACGAGGGTGCAAGACATACATCTAACATGACAAATCTCGTCCGGGGGAGAAGATTGGATGGGCATAATTTCGGCCTCTTGAGCGAAGATGGGCCAGGCAGAAGACGCAGGGTACGGTGACAGCATAGCACGGAGTGGGTGGGCGATTTCGAACGTGCGTTGAGGGGCGGTGAGGGATGCGAGGGTCAGTGAGGGAGATTAGTCAGAGGAGGCGAATAAATCCTGTAAAAGATCATCGAGGGGGTCAGACTAGTACTGGTCAGGGTTGAGCCCGTACGGCTGATTGTGGCGGCGGCAGCAGAGAGCGATGGTCCCGTTGGCGATGGCGGCGGCAAAGGTAAATGGCATGGACAGTCGTGAGCGAAAGGATCCGGCGGGAAATAAAATTCGCAGTATATCGTGTAGCCGCGGAATTCGTGAGGAAGGCACAGCGGAGCGTGGAAAGAGTCGCACAATTCTTGAGGAGCTTCCGAGGCCACACTGGGTCGCTGTTTCAAGGAGGTTGAGGTCGAAGTGGGCGCATGCCGCGGAATTATTTGCAACCCAGTTATCCAAGGGGAAGGGTTCTGAGCCCTGTATACATGCTAAGAACGGCATATACGGTCGAACGACAGGATGTTTAACCATGTTGACACTGATCCTCGTGCTGTGACACCTCACGTGAAGGGTCCAGGCTCCGGGAACACAAGTAGCCGGTTCGATCGGATCCGAACAGACACGGATGACTCTGTCGACGGAATCAAATATCGATTGGAAGACTCCGGAACGATGTTCGACTGCCGTAAACTAGCACCTAAAGTCTGTATAAAGCATATATGAGACTTGGGAAGGAAACCTAAATACAATATAAGACACCTCGAAGGTGTTCTGAACACTATATACCCTGGAGTATGACCGTTCGCACCTATATTCCGATCGATCGGAGGTACGAGTCATACGGTTCCGCTGTGAATCAGCAAGGAGGAGTCATCCACAAACGTGGGAGGGCCCTCGACCAATCATAAAGGTTATAGGAACAAGATATTCCGGATTGCGTGCTATTTTCAGATTCTATTTATCAGTGAGTAGTGTAATCAATGTTTGTAATCATGTATAGAAACAGTATATAAGGGCACCTGCACAAGAGGGAATAGTCACAACCAGCTGCTTGGTTAGATTGTGTGCTCTGTTCACCTTGAGGTATAGCTCAGTAGAGTCTGCTTCATAGTGTGTGAATATACCTTTGGATTGATATAAACACCTGAGCCTGGAAGTTATAACATTTGAGCCTGGAAGTACATTGGCCTGGAAGTTTAACATTTGAGCCTGGAAGTCACAATACATTGAGCCTGGAAGTTTTATTGGCCTGGAAGTTTACCTGGCCTGGAAGTTCTTACAAGTTTATACTTGTTCAATCGTGTTTATACAGTTCGCCAGTGCGTTCTGGGGGGTTTACAAGCCAATCGCACCCGCGACTAGTTGGAGGCTAGAATATAGTCACAGTTAGTTGTTGGTAGGTTGTGTGCTCCTTTACGGAAATCAACCATATACACCGTTTGAAACACCGTTCTTGCATCTGCTCCAGGCCATATACACTGTTGTACTCGTTGTCGACAATCAAGTCAATCCGTTTACGATTGTTGAAAGCCCGTTGAGCCCAGTTGATACAATTGCTGAAGGGCCTTTGAGCCCGAATAAAACCCAATATCGCAATCAAATCGCACCCCATTGTATCCCGGAAGGCCCTAAAAGCACCGACCTACTGTGTGTTGTGTATACAATCTAGTCGATTGCAGACAACATCCTTGGGATCGCTCGGACAAGGGCCATTTACACAAGTGATTCTTGATAAAGACTATCATTGTAAATCTCGTCTGATAGGCCTAATACTTGGTCTCATCCCCGAACAAACAACACAATGACTTCTGTCTTGCAGTGGTTTAGTGTTTGGTCGGTGGTTTTGTGGTAGTTAGTTGTTGGTCTCGACCTTCAGCACTCCTGCATTGCACTATTCCTGCTCACTTCCCACACTGCTGGGTCAGTTGCCAGCGTATCACCGGATCTGAAGGATCCTCCAAGTAGTATAAATACTCAACGTATTTACACAGTAGACAGACTTACGTTCAACACGTATACTTTATCGACTCAACTCAGTCATCTAAGTATACTACTCACGAACTGAAGCTCTGTGTCTACGACTTTCTTCAAGAGAAACTCCGTAGCTTCACAGGCGACACCACGAATTGGCTTGCGGCATGTAGAACAACGAAGTAATGCTCTAGGTAGTTCGGACCTGCCGTTTGTGTACTTAGTCATGTTCAATAAAAATACAAACCTCGCGCCGTCGACTGTACAATTGATTGAATACTTGGACGCGTCGCGACGCGTTGACGCACGTAATTCAGGCCGGTGATGTGACATGGTGACATTCCCGCTCTCCATCTCTCCACGTCGCCTTGGACTTTGCGTCGGGCTATTCCACCTCGCCTTAGACTTGGCGTCGGGCACTTCAAGGCGTGTCATATGATCCTCGACTTTGCATCGGATTATCCTCAATTCCTAATCTACTGCTGTACTACGAGACGCTAGGCGACTGGCGGAGTGGGGCGCCATTCTTTGAGCTCTGTCGATCTCACGAGGTATGTTTTACTCAGATACTGGCAGCGTGGTTTGTGAACTTGCATGTAGTGAACAAAACCTCTGTTGGACTTGTCAGAACGAATTACCCGAAGTGAATGTCAACAAAGCTACTGGGGTCGGGACAGCCACTTCGCCTCTGGATCATGCAATGGCACATAAAGGATAAGCGCACGGCCTGAAGGAATGTCAGCTAATCCACCTTTTATTTGGTGGTTGGAAAGGAATACTAACAGCGGTTGTCAGATGGGTTCATATTCTTTGTTTGATTGTAGTATCGGAATGCGAGTATGCTCTTATATGGTTTGGTGCGTCAAAACTTTCCGTGCAATGGATCACGGTGCATCTAATCTGGGATAGGCAAAGCCAGGGTCTAAGCGAACACAATTAGAGGTCCAAGTGAACACAATACTCCATCAACGCTCAATCCGGACATTGACACCTTGTGTGAAGGACTAGCAGTAGTAGCCTAGGTTGAGTCGCATTTGTCTGTAGTTAGGATGAATAAATATGCAATTTTTTGGGCGGTATAATTATAGGCACGTCGCGCTGTCTGCAAATCAGCTGATCGCATATTGAGGGCATGACTGTTCGGTGTTTGTTAATGAGGGGAACAATAAACAATGTCAATCATCTGCCTCTCACTCCCGTCCCCCTCGCCCGCAGGCCTTTCATCCGTCAGTAGGAGCTCGAATGTGCTTCGCTCCTGGAGTCGACTTTGCGTCCTCCCACATTGACTTTGGGTCACTACGGATGAACCCAGCCTCGCTTTGCTTGACCTCCTCATGACCACCTTCCTCTTGTCCTTCTCCGCGCTCGCTTCATCCACACAAGGAGCTTGACTATGCGTCACTCCTGGGGCTTGACTGTGCGTCGCTCCTAGAGGGACTCGGCGTCCTCCCTCAGGCTGCTGTACGAGATCCCGTGTATCTTCTGCCCCTTCCTCCCTCGCTGCGAACGAGCTTCTTCATGATTTCCTCTGTGCTTTGACTATTGCCATTTCGTTTCGCCCTTTCCATTGGCCGCTTTATTCTTTTGTCAAAAAAGCCACGTACTCGCCCCATTTAGCTACAATGACCTACACTTTGGCCTGGCTATTCTATCCTATTGTGTTGCCGGGCGGTCAAGGCCCCGAATAAAAGGTATGTCAACAACGTCTTTGCCGTTCCTGTATTGATCGCTCGCAGCCACTTCCTATCATCTCCATGTCTTCTACTCCCGGAAATGACGCAGATGCCGCCGCAGATCGCAGCGAGTACACGAAGGTGCTGCCGGACCACCACACTTTCGTGAAGGCCCGATTCCCAGCTTATTGGGAGTTCGAGAAGGAGGTCTTGGAGGACAAGGCTAAAAAGAGGACAGAGCGCCAGTACAAGAAAGGGTCGAAGCGAGACTGGGTTAAGGCCCAAATCTCGGACGCCTTAATCACCGAATTCAAGTTGCATGAGACGTACAATCCTATCCTATCCTATGCTAACCCATGCTACGCTATCCTATCATATCCTATCCTATCCTATTATTGCATCCTATGTTATCCTACCCTATCCGAGCTCACGTTATGTTGTAACAGATTCTCAACACAACAGGGTGCGGGGAATTGAGAGTTGGGCGCGAGACCGGATAGGATTGAATGCGCGAGACCGGAAAGGATGGAATAGGATGGAATAGGATTGTGGCAGAGAAAAGGCGCGAGATGTAATTGAATTCATTACAGTAGTGAAGAGGATACAAGCTGTAGCTTCTGAAAGTAGTAATTTACTTAGGTGTAAGTCTAGGCTCAGATAATCCTATCTCCCTCCCTCCGGGAGGATAGGATCCATCCTAATGGCGTCAGCCATTGATGAGTGACCGGTGGACGATGCAATTCAGGGCATGAGAGAGACAGAAGAAGAGGACTTCTTCATTGAGCATAAGAGCGTCGTGCACTCACGACGTTGGTTAATTAGTGGGCACCGCGTACGGTCAGTACCGGTGAATAACGGGAGGAGATCGGGTTTCCTCCGGCCCCGCGGTCCGGTTGACACGGCGTCCCGCTTGCACCTGCTTCTTTCAATCGCCCTCTGCCCACCTAATTCATTGCCAGACGCGAAAGGTTTCGCGCCGTCGCTGAAGCGCAAAGTCGTCCATGAGGAGGACGACATTGAGGAGTGGCCGCACTAGAAGGGCACCAGTAGTGGCTTCTGCCCGAGGCCCCTACAAGCCGGTAGTGACAACGCGATCGCACTCGTGCTGGCGCCCCCAAATCCTCCGCCATGCCGCACCCGCTGACGCGGCCCCGCCCACCCGTCGCCACGCGCACCACGTGCAGCGAGCGCCACCCGTCTCCGCCGCTGGCGTCGGCCTAGCCCGCGTCCTGTCCTCCTCGGCCCTTGGAAGCCCACTGCGTCGGGGTCCGCCACCGCCGCATCGGCCTCCGTCGCCGCGCCTGACATCATCACGCACCTCCACACGTCACCACCCTTGAGTCTGCGCGCAGCCAGGACGCCGAGCGGCTCACTACGCTCCTCGAGTCCAAAGTTGTGTCGTCATCGAGCACCTCCGCGTCAGCCGCGGTCGAGGCGGATCTCCTCTCCGCGCAGGCGCAGTTAGCGGGCGCTAATGCCCAGCTTGTGACTGCACAGGCGCAGCCGGCGGCGCTGCAGGCCGAGTTTGACACCGCGCTCCGTGCGCGTCGGGCGCCCAGCAAGAAGGGGACCGCTCGACGATGGTGTGAATTCTCCTTTCTTGCACTCCACAGCGCACAGTGTCACCCTCGCCGCCGGCTCGTCCCAAGCCCGTCCGCCCGTCCGCTCCCCCGTGCGACTGGCGCCGGCGTCGTTCCGCGCGTCTCACGACGCCTCGTTTGTAAAGTAAGAACAAGTTCGTAAGAGCTCAGTCAGACACGCTAAGGTGGAAACGACTGTATTGAGTCGGTACAATACCTAAAGTAAGAACAAGTTCGTAAGAGCTAAATATAAGCTATGAGCGTCGTGAATGTAAAGTAAAGTAAGTAATAGCTCACCTCAGTCGGACACGCTAAGGTGGAAACGACTGAGGTGATAAGGCGCACTGCGCCGGTATATAAGTAAAAGATAAGGAAGTAACATGCGCCTGATGGCGCTGATGGCGGGTATACTCATATCGGCGGGTCTACCTTCAACACTCCCCCAGACCCGGCGAGTACGTCGAAGTTAGAATGCGACGGGTCCAATGTTGAGCTCGGCGAGATAGCGTTCGTGCGCTTGGTGGGGTAAGGGTTTAGTAAACAAGTCGGCAGGATTGGCGTCACCACGGATATTGTCGACTTTGAGCTCCCCCGAATGGACGAGCTCACGGATGAAGTGATGCCGAATGTCGATGTGCTTGACCTTGCTGTGTGATTTCGTCGTCTTCGTGAGGTCGACAGCCCCGCGGTTGTCACAGAACAGGACACCGGGAAGAGGTTGCACCAGCTCCGCTTCGTCCATCCATGCATACATCCACTTGAGCTGCTGTGCCGCACGTGTAAGGGAGATGTATTCGGCCTCGACAGTGGACAGCGCGACGGTTGCTTGGCGCTTTGACGCCCAAGCCACGGGAGCACCAGCCATAACGAAAACCTGCCCGGAGGTAGAGCACCGCGTATCAAGGCAGCCGGCGTAGTCCGCATCGACGTAGCCGACAGGTGTTATGCTGGAAACACCATCGCGGGTGTAGATAAGTCCGTAGTCGAGGGTGTTGCGGATGTAGCCCATGACATGGATAAGAGCACGCCAGTGCTCGATGCCGGGGTTCGTTTGGAAACGGGAGAGGGTGCTGACGGCGAAGGAAAGGTCTGGGCGTGTAGCGAGCTGACCCCACATCACGGAGCCGAGTAGGACGCGGTACGGCTTGCCAACCATCTCGGCGCGTGCTTCAGGGGTGTTAGGGGACATGGATGATTCTAGAGCGATACCAACTGGTAGGGGCGTGGCTCGGAGACGGATGTTGGCAAGGTCATGGTCCGCAAGGACTTTCTCGAAGTACGCGCGCTGTGACAGGGTGACGGTGCCCGCCTTCAAGTCTTGGTCTACGCGCATCCCGAGCAAGCGGTGCGTGTTACCAACATCCTTGATGTCCCAGGCATTTGCTAGCTCGGCCTTGCGCAGCTCCGCCTCTTCAAGAGACGAAGATGCGCCCCAGACGTCGTCGGTGTACGTGTCGGTCAAGGTGTAAGCACCATCATCAGAGGTTTTGACACGTACACAAGGGTCCGCCGCTGACGACACATAACCCAAGTCGTCATATGTCTTCCCCAACGTCGCAGCCCAGTCATGCCCGCCCTGCATCGTCCCATAGATGGTCTTCTTCAATCTGCATGCCAAGCCCTCCTTCCCCGGAATCTCGTACCCGCGCGGCTGCTCCATGTATA
The DNA here is from genome assembly GCA_029289555.1 of Mycena latifolia. Classification (NCBI taxonomy): domain Eukaryota; kingdom Fungi; phylum Basidiomycota; class Agaricomycetes; order Agaricales; family Mycenaceae; genus Mycena; species Mycena latifolia. The sequence continues at coordinate 100,505 of JARJLE010000107.1, read as the reverse complement.
TCTCCTCCTTCGTCTTGCTATTCAGGTAAGCCGCTTCGAAGTCGATCTGCCAGAGATGAAGATCTTTCTTGGCAGCGATGGCAGCGGTCATGCGAATGGATTCGAGGCGCGCGACAGCAGCCCATGTCTCTTGGTAGTCAATGCCGTAGATTTGGGTGTAACCCTTACCGACGAGTCTGGCCTTGTCCCGCAACCAATCACCTGCACCATCCGTCTTAACATCATACACCCACTTTGAGGCCATGACATTGGCACCAGGTGGCGGCTGCTGCAGCTCCCACGTACCCTTCTTCTCGTGGAGAGCCATTTTGACGTCCATAGCAGTAGTCCAACGGTCGGAGTCAAGTTTGATAGCCTCCGAGTAGGTCTTGGGTACGTAGAGGCGGTCGGGGTTGTATGACATGAGTGTCTGTGCGATGCAGTCGTCCAGGTCCTCGTTGAGGCGCTGGAACGTGTCGTAGGCCGCATTTGCTCGAGGTCTATCAGAGCTGGTTGCCCAGTCCTGCCCCGTAGACCGAGCAGTGTCCTCGCGTGCGGCATACTCTCGGGACTCGGCGCCTCGGGTTTTCGCAGTGGTGCTTCGTGTAGAATGGCGGGGTGGAAGGGGTTCAGGAGGTGGAGAAGGCGGACGCGAGTTTGGCGCAGATGAGTCAGCAGATGAGTCAGCAGCGGAAACAACTTCTGCATTTACATCCAGAACATTGCTCTGAGCGCGGTTGGATGGTGCCGCATCCACAGCTTCATCCTCTGCCATCCATAGCCTCTCCCCCACATCCACCGTGCAATGAGGCGCACCTTCGTCAAACTCGACGTTCCGGCTCTCGAATTGCGCCCCGTGCTCGTCAATCAAGATGTAGTTCCCCACCCCGGAACCGTACCCGATAAACGTAGCTGGGATGGAACGGCTTTCAAACTTGCTCTTCCCATCCACCCTGTGGCCGCTGTGGGTCATATTGACCTTCGCGCTGCATTTACACCCAAAAACACGAAGGTGGGCGACAGTTTGACGATGACCGCTGAAACCCTCCTGAGGAATTTTGCCAGGGTGACGGTGCGACGGCATGAGGTTGCGCGTAGTAGCGGAGAAGGCCCCCGCTGCGGCCCAATACTTGTGTGGCAGGCCCGACTCATCAAGAAGGGTACGGACATCCTCCGTGATGGTACGGATCGCGCGCTCTGCGAGCCCATTCTCGGCAGATGAATGCGGTGGTGTAGGGTCGTGGATAATGCCGTGAGTCTTGAAATACTCTTTCCACTTCGCTGACAGGAATGCACCATCAGTCTTGACGTGCTTCACGCGATGCCCCGTCTGCCGCTCTGCCATCACCCGACATGCATCGAACGCGGGGATGGTGGACTCGTCGCTCTTGTCCTTCAAGAAGTCGACATGTTTATGTGATGTGCCGCTGTCGACAACCGCCATCATGTAGTAGTTCCCGCCAACGGATGCTACACGCGATGGGCCGAACAAATCGAATGCGACGAGGTCGAGGGGAGGTACATTGGGGTCTGTATGACCATCGTAGGGCCGCGCATGCTGACGACCCGCTCTGCAGCTGATACACTTCCCCTCCAGGGTTGTGTCGGTGATGTCAAGGCCATCGACAAGGCCCTTCGTCTGCATTTCGCGGATAGTTTCCGGGCTGCCATGTGTCATGCGGCGATGCCAGTTCTTCAGATCGACGGGTGTGGCAGTCGAAATCTTAGCGTGCGTGTTGTCAACATCAAGAATATACATCCCGTCTGATCCACGGCCGCGCAGAAGGACGGCACCATCCCTGCCTTCACTCACACTGACTTCACCACCCCCGAACGTCGCCCAATAGCCCGCCTTATCAAACTGGCTGACGGAAATGAGGTTGGCGGATAACGATGGTGCATGGAGGGCATTGAGAAAGGTAAACCGGACTGTTTTTCCCCCAACGCGGAATAATTTATTCACAGTCCCCTTTCCCACAATTGCAAAGTCGCCCTCAGATGCCAGAGCGGACTTGCCCGTGCACCCAGGCATGGCTTCGTATGCGGTGAAGTCCCAACGGTCACGGAAGAAGTGGTTGCTTGCACCGGAGTCGAGGAAGGTCATAGTCACAGATGGGGAGTGGTTCTCGAAGGTGCGGCCAACCAACGCGCGCGGTGCGATAGCCGTGTTAATAATAACCTCCACGACAGGAGGCATGATCTCTCCAATAGTCGCAGGCACCACCGGCGATGCTGTGACAGGTTTGGCAGCTGGGAGAGGGACATGAGGGATCAATGGGTCTTCGTCGTCGACCTCCTCCATCATCCAGCCCTTTCCGCAGGTTCGCGCCATCAAGACACGATGTACTGTCTCCCCCGCATCACCTCCCGCCGACGCCTGATTCGCCTGCGGCTTGCGCTTGCCGAAGTTGGCCAGGAACTGGCCTTCCTTCCCTCCGCCAGGCCAGTAACAATTGTCGATGATGTGGCTGGTCTTATTGATGGCTTTGCACTGGGGGTTTGTGCAGCGGCGCTTTGGTGCAAAGGTGGTGAACGCAGCGGATGTCGAGCTAATAGCCTCGGCGGTATGCTCGGGCATCCCCGAGTTGATTGCGACAGTCTTGATGAGCGCAAAAGCCTCGTCGGTGTCCTTGGCGGAGAAGAGAGCACCTTGGAGACCTAACCAGCGAGGATCGGCAGGTAAGGAGCGGATGAGGACATTCTTTATCTCCTTCTCATCCACCATCTTCCCCAGCATCCTGACAATGTTTGTCTTGTTGCGGATATTGCTCAGAAGCACGTCAAGATCGTCGCACGACACCCCAGTGAACTTTATGGATTGAAGCTCGCTCTCGGCAAGGGACAAGGCGGCATCACTCTTCCCTGCACATGCGCTAACCACGGAGTTCCAGCACTCATTGGCGGTCCCGTCGCGCTTGACACCTAGCCCGATGGGGTCAACAATGTTGGTCACGATCATCGACCGCATCACACCATCGCGGTAGGTCCACTCCTCGCGAGATGGAGCGGTGGAGAAGACAGGGGTAGGCTCGGGAGGTAATGGAGGGAATGCAACCCCGGGAGGTAGGGTGAGCACTGCCGGCTTTGTGATGCTGCCGTCAAGATAACCTGACAGGCCTTTGCTCGCAGCATGTTCCTCTATGAGGATCTTGAAGGTAGGGTAGTTGGATTTGTTGGATTGTAGTTTCTCGGTCGCGAGTAAAGCGGGTAGGTTGATCATTTGAGACGCCATCGGTGACTTCGTATGATATAGCAGTTGAGTCGAATTTATATTGCGTGCTGTTCTTTGATTGAGCTCTTTAGAAGGCTACGGGGCCCATAACCTAAAGTAAGAACAAGTTCGTAAGAGCTCAGTCGGACACGCTAAGGTGGAAACGACGGTATTGAGTCGGTACAATACCTAAAGTAAGAACAAGTTCGTAAGAGCTAAATATAAGCTATGAGCGTCGTGAATGTAAAGTAAAGTAAGTAATAGCTCACCTCAGTCGGACACGCTAAGGTGGAAACGACTGAGGTGATAAGGCGCACTGCGCCGGTATATAAGTAAAAGATAAGGAAGTAACATGCGCCTGACGGCGCTGATGGCGGGTATACTCATATCGGCGGGTCTACCTTCAACAGTTTGCCCGTGTACCACGCCGCACCGCAGGCCATCTCCCCACTTACATTCATACTACTACACACGCCTAAGCCCTCCGCTGTCCTGCCTACTCCACTCAATACATCTGCTCCACCAGCCCTGTCCCTCCCTGTCCGTGCACGCGAGAATGCGAGATCGCGCTGTGTGAGCCGCCATCGCGCAGCGCGTAGTTACCGTCTCGGGCGATGCCCCGCGGTCCTCATTAGTGCATGCGTTCTTCACCGTCCCCCCGCCGCACACACCGCCCAGCGGCCTCATCCTCGCGTACCTTATGCCATGCCGGCGCCGTTGGTGACCCGCACTCCCCGCCCGCCCCGCGGATGCGCTGGTGCGTTCACTCATTCTGCCCATAGTTCACCCCATGTGCTACGGAGTCATCTCACCCCAAATGACCCCCGCGGCGAATGGAACGCCAATCCTACCTCATACCCATGTTTACAAATAAATTGATCCAACGACCACATCGGACTCAATTGGACGCCGCGCGTACGTCTTGTGCGCAACACCAGTGAACTGAGCGAGCACAAAGGAAGCGGATCAAAGTTACGCAGATTGTCACGGTACCCCGAGCCCAAGTGCGTGTTCGAAAGGAACGGACGCCTTGCTGTTGCTTGAGGAATAAGTGAAAGGAACCGCGAAGAGAGACTGAATAGGTCAAGTAATGTATCTCGACCTCAGCGCGCGAGCGGGACCTGCGCACCGCAGCGAGTCTTGGTGCAGGCCGGAGCAGCGGAACCTACAAAGTCTGGCCGTTCACGCGAGTCCTGTGAGCCACACGGATCGACTGGACCACGAAAGCGAACCAAAGAAATTGGGATTTAAACAGAAGCAAGAGGTCTCAGATCTCTAGATCGGGCACACTATCAACAACACGTGATTGGATGTGATGCGAGCCCCGGCAAGTGCATGGAGAGCAAAATATATGGCTTTGAGTATCTCTGCAGTGCTTAAACATCATCTATGCTGTTCATCAAATAGCTCGACTTTTTCCCGGGAGGAAATGGTCCAACTGAGTGAGACACCGGATTTACGTCCCAATTGGGTAGGGAATGTCTTCTCTCCATGGCCTTTATTGCAAGGACCGGAAGTGGTTTCAGTTTAAAGGAAGTTCATTAAGAGCTTAACCCATGCATCTACAATTTTTTTAGTGCACAGATAGATGTGCCAGCAACACTTCGACGGTGTGCTATTTGTTCGGGACAAACACCAAATATTTGGCCCCCTCAGTGGCACGTGTTGTTGATGGTAGGTCAGATCCAGAGATCTGCGACCTCTTGAACAGAAGGAATATGTATCGACCGTGGGGATGGTCAACTACCAGTACGAGGCCGATCTCGAGCGCAGCCCACCACGCCTCATAAATCAATACGGGACTGCGCGCCGCGACCCAGCGCCGAAGTGAGCGAAAGAAGCCTTCCTAGCTGCTGTGTTCGTTCGTTGGGTACTCAACGGGTGCGAGCCAGCCAAGGATAAGACGATGCCGAGGACCGAGAGTTTAATTTGGAAGATTTACAGACCCTCTGCGGCCAAGTGAGACTCAGAGATGATCATAGGAAGCCGTTCCAGCAGCAGCAGTGTTACATACTTGCAAATCAACCCGCCAGAGAGCGCGTCGCGGTCCTCCCGAGAATATATACACGCCTCGTGCACGCTCCAGTCAATCAGTGCAGGATTCGAGTCGGCGGGGGGCGTGCCTGCCTACATTCACGTCATCAGCGGAATTTAAACGCGAATATGGAAAAAGAAAAACACGCCGACGTAGCAGAGCAGAGTGTTAGTAGGTTGATTGCTCCGGGGATGCGGAGTTGGTTGTGGGGGTTGCTCTTGCGGTTATACTGTGTGGAGCCGCGCAGCAGAGTGAGTCCCGAGACACAGTGATGGTTTAGAGCGGCGAGGCCAGACAGTGAAGATGTGCACCAGATCCTGCGGACTCGGCGTGCTGAGGGAAGCAGAGGCGAGAAGCGGAAGGGGAGGGGAGCCGTGCAGCGCAGGAATCGGAATCGGAATCGAAATTGAAGAGCCATAGTCTCGGCGTCTCGAGTGCGAGCGAGCCGTGCAGCGGCGGTTCGGGAGCGGGCGGCGTTGACGGGGGCCGAGGAGAGCAAACCCTGCAAAAAAATCAAGGTAGATGTAAGGGCGGCGATGAGTACCTAGCCACGGTGCTCGAGAGCGGCTTCGACTCGCGCGGGAGACACTGAGGTCTGTAACAGACCGTCGATGCTGCAAGGGCGACGAGGGTGAAAGACGTACATCTGAAGTGAGAAACGTCGGCCAGCGGAGAAGATTGGACAGGCATAATTTCGGTCTCTAGAGCGAAGATCGGCGAGGCGGAGGGGCACGGTGACGGCATAGCACGAGGTGGGTCGGCGATTTCGAACGTGTATTGAGGGGCGGTCATCAAAGCGAAGTCCGGTGAGGAGATTTAGTGAGAGAAGGCGAATGCATACTGTAAAAGATCATTGTGAGAGTCAGGCTGCTCAGGGTTGAGCATGGACCCTTGCGTGGAGGATCTGCCGGGAAATAAAATTCGCAGTATGTCGCGTAGCCGTGGAGTTCTCCCGGACACGGTGGAGCGGGGAGGGAGTCGTGCGATTCCTCGAGGAGCTTAATATGTTGTGTCTGGGGGAAATACATGAGCTGGGCGCAAACGCGGCGAACCTTGGCAGGAAGCAGAAGGATCCATCAATTTTAGGCCTCCTTGTGAGTCCCAGACTCATCTATCACCCGTCCATCGCACCACTTCTCAATCTCCGTACTGCAAATAAAATCGATTATCGCGCTCTTCTGCCCTGTTCTGCGGGCATCGTGGGTTCATTGGAGCGCCGTAGATATGAATTGAAGAGTTTCAACCTCACTCCCGCCATTGGGGCCGAGGAGCTCGCTTGCGCGCGGAAACATCGTAATGCGAGCAAGTGCGTTTGAGCAGCTTTGGGCGGGAGAGGCAGAGAAATGAGCCCAGAGGAAGAATGAGGAGGAGCCAGAGATGATTTACGGAGGATTTTGAGGCGGCCGACGCAGCGGGTGAAGATCCCGCCCAATCGACATGGCGGTTCTCTGCAAGAGGCGTCTGCCGAATCGGGATGTCGAAGTCCCAGCGCCAAATTGGGATACCGGCAATCACCGGCCTGGCCACGTGGCTCATCTGCTCCTTCCACGACGTGCCCATGTCGCGCCGAGCTAGCGCGTATTAATTCTCTGGATTTCTGCTGCTTTTTCAAGCCAAAGTTCATGCTGCACTCTTGGCTCCGTCTCCTGGGCTTTTCTAACAAGTAAATCCTCTCGGCTGTCTCTATTCTGACCAAATTCTGACCCCGCGAGAGCGGCGCGCCGCATGTATTCCGTCGGAAATAGCTTTATGTCTTGTCTTCTGTGCTCCTCTACAAGTCCGCTGCGGTGATTACGTTTGGTGCTTCTGGGTTTCAAGGTGCTTGGGATTCTCTTTTAAATTTGGATACATCTGTTTTCTTCTCCATGGCGTGAGCACTCTGTCTGCCAGACTGGAATATCTCGCTCTCTAGATGAACCTCGCTGTCTATTTCCCCTAAGCTGATACTTCACTGTTTCTGCCAGGCATTTTTGCGGTATGCTTCCATTTGCTCCCGCAAAAGGCCTTTGTGATTCTCAGCTCCAGTTCTTCTGGCTACGTTCTGAGCTTCTGGGTTTCAAGGTGGTTTCTTCCGGTCGATGGCGCCATCTCGGTTCCCAGGACCTCAATTATTTCGTGCGCAGAATTTGAAAGCCATGGCGACGACTGCTTCTCAGAGAACCTGGAAGTGCACCGTCGATGCCCACTTCTTTGGTCAAAGTTTTCCGACAAGAAGCGCGAAGAGTGCCTATTACGTTCGCAACTCAGACTGGAATATCTCGCTCTCTAAGTGAACCTCACTGTGACACTCTCTCTGCCTCTGACAGGAATTTTTTGCGGTATACTTGCATTTGTTCCTGCGAATAAAGTTGTGATTCTCAGCTCCAGCTCTTCTGATTACGTTCTTGACATCGCTCGGACTTCTTCTTGGCTCGCCCATTTGCCCTGATCCTCGGCGTCCGTCCACCTGGCAGTAATTTGAGAGAACCCAAGTAATTAGAATGTTGTGATGTGCGCAACGTGCCGCTTAAGATCCATGCAGGCACCCGGTGTCATGGGTCTTTTTCCGCGTCCTGGGCTTCCAACTTCTGCGCTTCACGGTTGGCTTGATCTTTTGGGTCCTGCACTGGCTCTATCTTGATCCTGGTATTCCGCTCGGGTGGTTGGTCGAGCTCGGGATTCAATTTTCATGCCTCAGAAGCTATGGAGAAACATTGGCTTGTCCCACGCTCAACGCTCTGAACCGCCCGGTCGAATTCAGTTCACTTCGGCCTTGTTCTGACTTATTACGTTGAGCACTCGACGTTTCAGCATCAGATCAAAGAGGTTGGGTGGCACTCCACTTCTTTCTCAGGCCGCGCGACTTTCTATTTCTCCAAATTTGCCGACTTCACGCCCCACTTCACGCCTCAATTTCCTCAACAATCCTGTGCGCATCCCATTCATTCTGGGCTCAGACTCTCGGGGGCCCTGTCAGGACTGTTCGCACGATGCTTGGAAGTTCTTTCGGCGGAAAGTCTTTGTGACCGTCGCACCGATTACGTCCCACATTCATATTCGGTGCGCACAACGCACAACGCATTGCGTGCGCGAACCTTGTGTCTCAGAGGAAATGTCATATCACACTTTTTCTCCGGCGGTTCTCGCCAAAGCTGCTTCTGCCTCGTAGGTTCGAGGAAGCGTAGGTAACACTAGGGAGGTTGCGCAAAAGCCGCAAAAGCCGCATGTGGCTTTTGGCCATTGCGCAGAGCCGCGCACTTTTCTTGATTTTTCTTGGTTCTTTTCATGCTCAATACCATCCATTGTCCCTCTAAGCTTTGTATTCCACTGCTGAAAGTATTATGCATGGGATGTGCAGGCATGGGAAACTGTCTTTCTGATGCATCGCTCCAACATCACCCGAACTCCACTTCCTTTTCTCACACTCTCGAGGCCAGCACGTGCCAGGGGCAATGCCAAGAAAGCTCTCTCACCTCGCAGTACCCGTCCACCCTCTCAGGTAGCCCTTCATTGGAATAGCTGGCTGATATCCCCCAGAATTCACTTTTTTCCGTGCGGCTTTGCGCAATGACCAAAAGCCGCATGCGGCTTTTGCGGCTTTTGCGCAACCTCCCTACTTATACGTGGCTTGCTTCGGCGGCGTTTCAAAGTGGTTGGTCTGCGCGCTATTTCGGTCCTATCAATGTTGGTTTCCTTTCTCCTAGTGGCTCACCTCGGATTGAGGCACTGACCCCATACTCTGCTCAGGAGAATTTTAATAATTCAGTTTGAACGCATGCAGAGTCTACACAACCGTCGTGGCTTTTATTTCTGGCTTTGGCGCTTCAAGGTGCTTGGCTTGAGTGCTATTGTTACCACAGTGCAATGCGCGAAACCCGTTGCTCCTGGTGAACATCTGCTCCTTCGTACGCCGCGGCTAAATTCATGGACCCTGGGGCCCGTGATTGTGCTGTCGCCGGAGACTATCCACCTCGAAGGATCCAGTTTCTCGATCAAGACTCCAGCAAGACATTTTCGAGCCGCACATTGGACCCAAGTATATATATATCAACATGTCGAAGGCCGAAATCGCAAACCACACGATGCGGCTCTAGCACTCGACTTCTATAATGTGCTTTCGATGGTTAATGCTTCAATGTTGGCTCTTTCTAGACTTCCTCTTCTGCTCGGGAAGACAGAGCTATGTTTTCATGAACGACTTACACGTTTCAAGGTGGATGGTTGTCGCAATAAATGCCGACGCGTTCCTTGGCCGCTCTACGGAGCTTATGTTCTTGGTCACTGTCAATGGGTACTTTATGTTGTATTTTTGCGCGTCAAAGTTCACTTGGCACGCTTTCTTGATCTTCTGTCTGCTCCTCTGGAATAACGCCCTGTGACCTCACGCGCTGCTAACTCGACTCGCTCGTACGGCGAACACCTGATCTCTCTCTCTCGAGGTCCCGCGTCTTCCTTCCTGGATTTAAATATTTCTCGTGAAGACACCATGACTAGTTTGGTGTTTAAAGGTGGTTCGCCGGGATTTCTCCTGACGGAGATGCGCGGTTCTCGGCGAGGTGAGTCCTATGCCCCGATTACGTGCTCTCCATCTGCGTTCCAATGTGGTTGAGATTCACATTTAGGCCGCGCAGTTCTCCTCCCGCGCAGCGTGGACCCTTCCGGATTCTCATCTCCAATGTTTTCCACTGCCGCGCGGGACCACTCCGCTTTTGTTTTTTTGCACGGCCTGCCTCCCTCTGACTACTCTGGCGAGTCTTGTCCAGGAAGGCCGTGGCTTCTTCCGAGAGAACTCGGAAGCCAACATATTTTTGCCGGCGATTTCCGCGCAACTGATCCAGCTCGCTTCTCTTGGTGCCTTACGTTTCAAACTTCGGTGTCCGGAAGCGCATTAGCACCGCGCATTGCGTTCTGCGTCGGTGTTTCAAGGGGGGTTGACCAAGGGTTGACTCTGGTTTCTTTTGCTCGTGGATTCCTGCAACACCAGAGGCTGGCACCTTCGCCGTTTGTCTCCACCTGAGCTCTGGGCTTGATAAATTCTACGGCGTAGCTTTTTTCCAGTCCGTCTCCAGGCCGAATGCCAAAGCATTCCGTCGCTGCCTTGCAGGGTGCCTTTCTCGCTACACGCGGCTTATTTCCCTATATAGATGCGCTGCTTTGAATTTCCCCAGCAATGTTATTCGACTCGTCTGGATTTCCGACGTTGGCGCGGCTTCTTGTCGAGACGCTATTCGGAGGCGAGAATTCTGACCAATGTTCCGCGGGGCGGAGATAAATGGAAGGCCATGATTTGACACGAAGGCGCGAAGCAACTGGATGGCTCGCTTCTGGCACAACCACCCAAGTTTGTTTTCTCCCTTCAACCACCACCACCCCTGCCATTCCTCCCCGCCCCCGACTTCTTATTCAATTTTCGGACGTCCCGAGGCTATGTTGCTTGCGCCATCTTAGCCCATGTTCCACCGGTCTTTTCCACCGCCACCAGCGCTCAACAGTTATATGCGATTTCTGGAGTTCTTGCTACTAGCATTTTAACTCTCTTCTCTTCCTTAGTATATGCCGAACCTCAGCTGCCACCCTCAGAGACGAAGTGCTGCGGATACTCGACAGCATATATCGGAGCCCCCCGCGCTATCGACGCCGCACTCTTTCTTAGTGCTATTTCCCGCTACTCTCCCCCTAAAATCTCAAAAAGTTGTCCGCTATTCGGCCTACCCTGCGATTTTTCCGGTGTCCCTCGTTACTTCATACTTTTAGCACGCGATTTCAATTAGCCACAAATAAGGGACCGAGATTGGAAGAAGGAGGAAGAGAGAGCAGAGTTAATTGAGGGTCAGCTACATTTTATTATACGGATGCGATGTTGTGCAACTGTGCGTCTGCGAGCTTGCGACATCGAGCAGGTAAATATGGGAGGAAATCGGAGGAGATCGGGTTTCTTCCGGTCCGGGTGACACTGCCACGGATGTGCGCGTGCCTCTCGACGTGCGGCGTCCGCCCGGGTTCCCATCCGACATTCATGTGTACCCGGGGCGTTCACTCCATGCGACGCGAATGAGGCTGGCCGTAAATGCGCGCACGAGACGGACCAGACCACTAGCACGCATCAGCATCACCCTTGTCCGAGTCAACCTCTCCGTGCACATCCATCTCTTTTACGGGAAGGCGAGTACGGGAGCGGGTACGCGGCGCCGAGTGTGAGCGCGGAGATGGCCACTCCAGTGCGTGCTCCATCCCGACGGCTGAATGGAATCCTTATACAGCCACCCATGTCTCGCCTTCCGCGCCCGCATAACGCATCCCAGACGCGAAATCGTTGAAGCGCAAAGTCATTCCCTCGGAGACGACATCCGCACAAGAATTGCACCGCCCGAAGCCTCCAGTCCAATGCCAACGCGACGTCCTCGGCGTCTACCAGCACTGGCGCCTCCGCCCCCGCCACTACGCCGCGCTCCGCCCGCCTCCACCGTCCGCAAACCCACTTCGTCACACCCTCCCCAGCCTCGCGTCTGCGCGCAGCGGCTCGACTCAAAGTCGCGGCGCCGTCGAGCACCTCCGCGTCGAGGCGCACCTCCTCGCCGCGCAGCTGGTGATCCCAGGCGCGCGCAGCGTGCGCGTGAGGACAGTGAGGCTGCGGCGGACTGGCAGGTGCCCGTGGGCAAGCCATCCACAGACGAGCTGCGGTGCGCACTCGCCCGTGAGCGCGAGGAGGGCGAAATTCGCGTACGGCGCGGGCAACGGCTGGGCTGCTGCGCTGGGTGTAGGGGTGGAGTAGAAGGAGACGCGCGCGGGGGCACTGCGCGCGGAGCTCACAGGTGCGGTGGGCAGCGGGAAGACCAGGACGACGGAGGGCGGGGTGTGCGTCTTTCCTTTCTTTCTCTCGCTCCGTCCCCCCGTGCTTATACATGCGATTGACAGTCGGAGGGGGCGCAGGTCTTCCGCGTCGCGGAGGAGCTCAGGGGCAAGGGCAATACCTGCGCGACGCAGCGCCAGTTCCTCGAGATCGTGTGTCCGTCCCTCTCTCTACTCTCCTCTCACCCTCCCATGCCTTTGCTCACATGTAGCCCGCAATACAAGAGCCAATCACGGACGCGCCGAGACGCAGCGAGCCGGAGCACAAGCACGGGATCCACCACCCCCCGCCGACGCACCGCACCACACTACCGTCTCGGACGCGCGCACGCCCGCGCTCACGGGGCCCGCGCAGGTGCAGGACCCGCGGCGCGTCGCGGCGACGTTCATGAACGCGCGCACTCAGTGTCCACGCTGCGCATCCGCGGGACGCACCGCCGTCGTGGACGAGCGCAGGTCTCATCGCTGCTCGCGCGCGCATGAACGAGCGCAGTCGGTGTCCGCTCCGCATCCGCGGGACGCTCGCTGCCCGCGCATCCGCCATCCACTCCGGCGCTGACTGACTCCCGTGCACCCGGCGGGCAGCACGGGGCGTCGGGCGCGTGAGCGTGGCGGCGCCGCAGCGCAGCGCATCAATCGGAATCCGAGCCTACGCGCGCTGGGAGACGTCGTCGCGGCGCTGGCGCGCATGTCACGGTGCCTTGTCGGAAGGTAGGCACTTGAAGGTGCAAAGAACTCGACCTCGACGGCGCCCTTCACTAGTCGGAAATTAAGCACTCGACGGTGCGTCTCCGCTTCCTCTTCCTCTCTACTCTTCACACCCGCTGAAAGCTTTCGAGGTGAGCAGTTGACGCATACGTATGTACCTGCTGCGAAACTCGCTCAAGACGCTCGTGCGTATCCTCTCATTTCCTTGATATGTGTTGATTGATGGATGCTCTTATGTAGATGGTGCTGAACCTGTCCCCGCTCGCAGCGCACCTGAGCGAGTTGCTGACGTCGCTGAAGATTACGCGTGCCACGCTGTGCCTCCGCGGGCCACACGCTGCGCATCCATGCGCCGCACGCGCACGCGGGGGCGCTGAATCTCGTGGACCTGGCGGGCAGCGCGCGCCGGCTCGGGGCGTACGTCACGTGAAGGGGGCGCAGCGCATCGATTCGAGACTGCGCGTGCTGCCAGCAGGCCCGGCGCGCATGTGCCCTATCGGAAGTTAGACACGAAGGTGTATCTCCGCTTCCGCTTCCTATCATCGTCCATACCCGCTTTCGACGCGCGAGGAGCCGACGTACCTGCTGCAAAACTTGCTGAGCGAGAACTTGAAGTGGAAGCTTGCGAGTGGAGAGATCAGAACGAGATCAGAATCAGAAAAAGACAGAATCAGGATCAGAGGGGGATTGTGGGGAATCACCGGCAGCGCACGGGAAGAGCTAAGCTGCAGGGTCGACCACAACTCCAAGATGCTCATACATGTCCCATGATTTACTAAATACTTCCTTAGATTCCTTTGATTGATGATCGCTTGCAGATGGTGCTGAACCTGTCCCCGCTCGCGGCGCACCTGAACGCGTCGCTGACGTCGTTGAGGTTCGCTACCAAGGTGCGCGCCCGGTCTCATTCATTCTGTGTCCTTTAAATTTACTCCTCGAGTTCTGTATATTTTCGGACGTGAATCTCATTCGTTCGCAGGTGAGCTGCGCACAGATCGGGACGGCGAACAAGGTACAGATCCCGAGCGCGGGAGTCCTAAATCCCGGAAATCCCGGAACACTCGTACTCGTAGACCGGAAGATGCAGGACAGAGATGGATAAAGACAACGACCCGTTGAGGCTGGGCGGGTGTGCATTTCATAGTGGCCGGGATTTGGCGTATACGTATGGATTTTTGTGTCTTCGTATTGTTCATATGTGCCGACAACTCAGTTATTGAAGAACTCGGTGGGCGTTGGAGGGTATTGATGGATAGTGTAAGTCTGCGGAGTGCCCCAGTCCGCACACGAAAGGGACGATGCTCGACTTAGCGTAGGTATTCAAGTGCCAATAGTTATTGTCCATCCGTGGGGAACCTGCTTAAATCGGCGGGATTTATAATAATTGGAGCGTAATGATACTCTTGCTGTGAGCTAAGTAGTGTATAAACAATTTACAATCTTACCGCCAGGCCAGGCAATTTGTCCCGCAACTGTCCGAGGCCTGCGCGAACAAGAATTATTGCACCGTGGGCTTGTGACTGTAAACGCGAAGAGATCACTACCAGAATTGTTAGAAGAAATGCAACAATAGTCAAGGTACTAATAAGCCCAATGGGTCTGGATTTGCACAATGGGTCTGGATTTTCGATTTTATTCATTCATTTCCTCCTTTTTTCCGCCGGAGTTTTTTGAGGCAGCAAGATGTACTAGTTGACTACAACTGTATAAAATATCTAAGGGATACGGGCACAGGAAAGTATTGAGATTCAATCGCCGGACCATCAAGTTTGGTGATGTTGAGAGAGTCGGCTCTCTCCTGGCCTCACAGCTCATCCCGGACCCCTGGAAAAAATTGAGGGCCATTGGGCATTGCGCAGAAAGCCTTCTGCCAACTCGGATTATTTTGCCGGCACGCCGTTGTAGTGCTTTGGACGGGAGTCTTCGTGAGAGTGACAAATTCAAACTCCGATCAGTAACGCTCTTTTGACAGATGTCGATCAGCGTGTTGTTGACTTCTCACGCTCACTCGACGCGTCGCGCATGCCAGCGCGCGGCGGATCCTCGGACGACAAAGAGAAGAAAATCAAGCGCGCCTGCGAGGAGCTTCTCCGACAGAAGCAGAATGGCCAGAAGATCAACATCAAGCAGGCCGCTCGCGACTTGGACGTGCCTTACGCTACTCTGCACGCTCGCTTCACTAATATTCACAAATCCCGCGACGAGGCTCGAGAAGCCCAGCATTTCCTCACCCCCTCTGCTGAGCAAGTGCTCTTCAAATGGGTTGAGCACCTCGGCGAGACTGGTGTTCCCCTGGACAAGAAAACTATCCGCGCACGCGCTCAGCACCTACATCCCCTGCACCAGAAGCCAAGCCGCAACTGGGTCTACAGCTTCCTCGAACGGCATCCATCCATCAGCTTCTTCACGTCTTCCGGCCTTGATCCAAAACGTGCAAAGGCTTTCAATGAGCCTGTCGTCGGCCGCTTCTTTGACACACTCACTGATCTCGTCGAGAAACACGAAATCCCGATCGAGAACGTCTACAACATGGACGAGAAGGGGGTTCAGAGGGGTGGTGGGAAGAAGGCGAGCCGGCGCAAGTACCTGTACTCGCGCAAGCAGCGTGCAAAATATAAGCACCGCAGTGCCAATCTGGAGCTTATTACTATCATCGAGGCCGTGTGTGCCGACGGCACTAACCTCAAGCCCGGTTTCGTTTTCTCTGGATCGAATCAATGCCCCGAGTGGCATGAATATGACGATGAGATTGTGTACGTCTCGTCGTCCCCTCACCACAATATTTGTTTCTCACTTGGACCGTCATTTAGCATTGCCATGTCCGCAAACGGCTGGACCGACGATTTCATCGGGTCCGAATGGTTCCGGCTGTCGTTCATTCCTCAGGCGACGGCTCGCAATAAGTCCGGGAAGCCCATTTTGCTCATTCTCGACGGCCACGGCTCGCACGAAACCATCCAGATCATTGACCTTGCTGAGCAACACAATATCATTATACTCCTACTTCCCCCCACACGACTCACAAGCTCCAACCCCTTGATGTCGGAATCTTCGGGCCTTTCTCCCGGAAGTGGATTGACCGCTGCGACGACGTCGTCATCCTCACCGGCTCCGAAATGCGGAAGGAGGATTTTGTTCGGGAGTACATGGGTGTGCGGGAAGAAACCTTCCGGTCATCCATTATCATCTCAGCATTCAAGAAGAGCGGCATCTGGCCAGTTAACTGCAATGTTTTCACTGCGGCAGACTACGCCCCGAGCATCCCGTACTCAACAGAGGCCCGTGATGTACCCGACCTTCCCATCTACTCGCCCACTGTACCCATCCTGCCACCGCCGCTCACTGCCGTTGTTGGTCAGGCTCCGGCCAGAAAACACGGGCGCGGCTACGATTCAGACTCCACTAGTGACTCTGATAGCGGCTCAGACTCGGATTCAGAGGACGAATCGGGTGATGATGACCCGCCTGAATCGCTGCACGCTCAGGAGCCTCCGAGCTCCTTCCTCGCCACGTCCACATCCACTTCGGCCTCCATTTCCCCGATCACAGCCACCTCTGACCCTGCTCCATCCCTTTCGACACGCTCGTCTCGCCGTGGTACCCAATCCCCACTCGCGCCGACCCACTTCTATTTTGATCCTGTCCTGTTCGAGAGAATCCAGCGGCTCGAGAGCGAAGTGTCCGGGCTGAGGGCACACGTGGGCATGGTGGAGGCGGAAATGGCCATGCAGAAGCGGAAATTGAATGAGCGGGACAGCAGGTCAAGCAAGAAACGGAAGCTGAATGTCGAGTCGCGCGTGTTAACATCTGTGGAAGGCAAGCGGTTGGCGGCCGAGAAGGAAGCAGAGAGAGCGAGGAAGTCACAAAAGAAGTCGGATGGGGCTCAACGTCGCCGAGAGAAGGGGAATTGTCGCGACGAGAATCGCCGCAACTGGGACCCGAACACCATTTTCACCGGTCTTCTCTCCGCCAAAGCCAAGGGCGACCTCATGGATATTGCATGGGCCCTGAAGCTCACCGAGGACGGCACGAAGGCAGTTTTGCTGGATCGTATCAATACATACTTCGATGCGCATCCGGCGGAGCGCAACAGTGACAAGTATTGCGGCCTCTTTGCTCGGGCACCACGTGGCCGCCGTGCCGCTCCCGCCCGCGAAGATGGCCTCTCTCAGCCATCTACATCCCTCATTCCTTCTTCCTCCGCCCTCCAGAACGCGCCATTTCACCCCAACGGCGAATACAATCAACAAAATTTTAATTATCCCTTCACATTCACCCAGCACGTACCACGCTTTCAGCATCCCTTCGATGCTCCCCCGAGCCCTGCAGTTCCTTACGGGATGGCTTTCAATTCTCTTGAGCCATTTGCTGATCCCTTTGATACTTATACTGACTTGGAAAATAGATATTAGATCTCCTCATAATCATTCGTACATGTTCATAGTAGTATTCTAACCGTCGTGTTACACAGTGAATAGTCTAATTCAATCTGTCAGCGAAGCTATTAATTCTGCGAGTGGTGCAGCAGCGACAGCGGCGCGTTTCCACTGTGCCAACTCCTCCGCATGGTTTTTAGCAGCCACAGCCTCAGTGTAGTCGTACCTGCAACTTTGCAGCTCCTTGGCGACCTCGTCCCGTTGCATCTCGGCCTGAAAACAGCGCGCCCGAAGTGCTTCGTAACTCTCTGGTTCTTCCGACACGTCGTGGTCTTGTCTCGGTGTGAGCTGCACAAATTTGTACATGAATGCAGCTTCTTACCGTATACCACGGGCTGCCGACGATAGTCCAGTTGGTCGAGAACATCTTGAGATGTCATGTCGTCGATGACAGTGTTGTGCTGTCGATCCCGCAGCCGCTCACCAATCAGAGCATCGACGGCTTCTTGGGAGGTGGCCTGTGAATCCAGAAGGCCGTGATGCATAAAGGCCCTATCCATTGTCAGAGAAAAGCATAGATAGATTCATATGCCACGCACCTGCTTGTTTCTTTGCTCGACTTGACACCAGATGCCCGAGGAGTTCGTGCTGGAGTTTTTGAGCTTTCTGCGGCCGTCCATGCCTTTGGGGAAGTAGTCCATTCGAGCGGAGTCAAAGACTCCTCTCTCTTGTAATTCGGGGACTCGAAACCCAGCTTCACGCGCTTCAAGCGCCGCTGCTCGGCGGCTGCTTCAAGTTCTTCCGTTGACATTTCCGCTTCCCGTGCATCGCGGATCTCTTGTTTGTGTTGAGATTGCTCGTAGTCGAGACCCATACTGTAGATGGTTGAGGGGGAAGAGGGAAGAAAGGTGTCGTCGGACATGTACGCGTCGAGAGGCTTGAATATAAGTGGCACGTGCACGCCCATCAGCGCGGGGATTCAAATCAGCTGTGACCTTTTGTGACCGTTGAACCCTTCCCTCCAAAGCACCACAACAGCGTCCCGGAGAAATAATCTGAAGAGACAGAAAGTTTCATATATGATATGAAATGCCCCTCAAAATTTTCCGGAGGTCTGAGGTGAGCTGCAAGGCCAGGAGACTGATGACTCTTACAACATCACCAAACTTGATGGTCCGGCGATTGAATCTCAATACTTTCCTGTGCCCGTATCCCTTAGATATTTTATACAGTTGTAGTCAACTAGTACATCTTGCTGCCTCAAAAAACTCCGGCGGAAAAAAGGAAGAAATGAATGAATAAAATCGAAAATCCAGACCCATTGTGCAAATCCAGACCCATTGGGCTTATTAGTACTCCTCTTATCTAGGGGCCCCATCAAATGCTTTGCACAGCTGACATTTGCCGAGTTGGAACCGCTGACAGAAGACCGCCCTATGATAGGTTCGGGCGTAAATAGCTTCCGACATCAGCTTCAAGACAGCTGTCATGGCACAGCCTCTTGATTTCCATCTTGCCCTCTGCCCTCATGGCCGAAGCACTTGGCACCCTTGCCAGCGTCCTGCAGCTTGTCGACACTGTATTGAAGGCCCGGGAATACTTCAAGGATTTTCATGAGGCACCAAAGGAGCAGAAGAAGCTGTTCTCGGAGATGGAGGGACTCAAAGCACTCCTTGTGGAGCTTGACAAACGGGCTGTAGGGAACCCATCCAGCGAGGCTCTCTCACAGATGGTAGAACCACTGGAAGCATTTGAAACCACACTGGAACTTGTCACCAAGAAGTTGGGACCTGTTGATGGACTGTCGAAGTTGACCAAAAAGCTGAATTGGACTCTGTGGAGCAAGAAGGAGGCTGCTGGGTACCTCGAGGAATTTGAGCGCATCAAGGCCTTGATCAATCTCTGGTTGACCATGGACATTTGGTATACCTATTCAGTTGATCAGAAAGCTTTGTGTATTCATCCACTCTAGGGATGTGGGCCAGAAACAAATATCTAACCAAGACAGTGAGTGAAATGAAATAAGGCTTGTTAGGTACTTTAGCTTGACTCCAGGTATTCTGAACACTGTCCAAGAGCAAAAGGACATCATTGATGGTGAGTTCAGGACTTCCTGTGTCTCCTCCTTAAGGCTCAATTCACCACTGAAGCTGAGAAGCGGCAAAAAATCCTTGATTGGATGTCACCATTGAACTTCTTCCAGCGACAGGCTGATGTCTTTGGTGCTCTACAATCAGGGACTGGTGAATGGCTTCTCAGCAACACTGTGTTCCAGGACTGGGAATCTGGTTCTGGCAAAGTGCTGTTCTGCCGTGGGATTCGTACGTGGATCTTGTCGGTTGCCTAGATTGATTCTAATATAAATATAGCTGGTGCTGGCAAGACTGTCCTTGCGTCTGTGATCATATTCAAAGCAAATGCATTTAGCTCACAATATCTTAGGTCACTCGTGGTAAATCACCTGGAGGCTCAAGCTCGGAACAGTGACATTGGCTTGGCATGCATCTATCTGAATCATAAAGAAACAGAAAGTCAAACCATCACCAATCTCCTTGGTGCCTTGGCTGCACAGCTCATGTTGGGGAAACACATTCCTCCTCTGGTGCATAGCCTATATGAGCACCACCTTGCTAGACGGACTAGGCCCAATATTGATGAATTCCACAAGGCTTTGGACTTGGCAGTTGCCCTGTATCCAAAGGTCTACTTTATCGTAGATGCACTGGATGAATACCCAGAGAATTACCGGCATCGCTTCCTCAAATATCTGGGGACACTGGGTCCTAAAGTCAATATCATGATGACTTCACGGCCTCACATCAATCTGGATTCCCAGTTACCAAACTTGAAGACCATTGAGATCCGTGCAACTGAGGATGATATTCACAAGTATGTGGATGCACAGATTCAAAATTCAGCTCGTCTCTCAAAGCATATTCACACCCGCCCTGAATTGTGCAATGAAATACAAGCTAAAATTGGTGACAATGCGAAGGGAATGTGAGTAACCCAATTTTATCATTTCAAAACTCTCATTAACATTCATCTGGGCAGGTTCTTACTTGCTAAACTTCACATTGAATCTCTTGCCACAAAGAATACCATCAAGGCAGTCCGAGAGGCTCTGCAGCACCTACCAAAGGATTTGCAGCATACCTATGATGAAGCAATGGAACGGATCAACCACCAGACTGAGGAGGATAGACAATTGGGGATTCTTGCTTTGACCTGGGTGTCAAATGCAAAGCGGCTGCTTTCTGTTGCAGAGCTACGAGAAGCATTGGCCATTGAACCTGGCTCTACATTCCTGGATGTTGACAATCTTCTGGACATGGACATCATCTTGGCTGCTTGTGCTGGGTTGATAATTGTGGATGAAGCAGTGTCTGTCATCCGACTTATTCATTATACAACACAGGACTATTTGGACAGCATTCAATCTCAGCACTTCCCATTGGCCCATACCATGATTGTATCCACCTGTCTGACATACCTATCCTTCCCAGAATTTGAAGTTATACCAGAAGACTGGGAACAACAGGACAACATGCTTGTGACACACCCATTCCTCAAATATGCTCAGTATTGTCTCATGCATGCCAAAGGAGAACCAGAAGACTCTCTTCAAGACCAACTCATGGCCTTTCTCACTGGAGCCTCCAGATTCACTAGTGTCTGGGATGATACAGTTCCATGGAAGTGGGTCTACAACAACCACTATTTCCCCCCTCTATGCCTCTCAGCAGCATCTGACATGGAAGTAACAGTGAGACAATTGTTGGCCCAGGGAATAGCACCAGAGGACATGATTGCTGCTCTATGTGCAGCCTCATCTAATGGTCACATTCACCTGGTTCAATTGCTCATTGATGCGGGTACCAAAATAAATGCCCAGGATAATTATTATGGGGATCCTCTGGCTGCTGCCTCTCAGAATGGGCATGACCCAGTGGTCCAACTCCTCATCGAGAATGGTGCAGATGTGAATGCACAGGGAGGGTTCTATGGAAATGCCCTCCAGGCTGCATCACAGAATGCCCACAAGTCAGTGGTCCGACTCCTCATCGAGAAGGGTGCAGATGTGAATGCACAGGGAGGGTTCATTGGAAATGCCCTTCAGGCTGCCTCCATGAATGGCCATGAGTCGGTGGTTAAGCTCCTCATTGAGAAGGGTGCGGATGTGGAGGCACAGGGAGGGTTTTTTGGAAATGCCCTTCAGGCTGTATCACTGAATGGCCATGAGTCAGTGGTTCAGCTTCTCATTGAGAAGGGTGCAGATGTGAATGCACAGGGAGGGGACTATGGAAATGCTCTTCAGGCTGCATCAAGGAATGGGAATGAGGCAGTGGTTCGGTTGCTTATCGAGAAGGGTGCGGATGTGAATGCACAGGGAGAGGGCTACGAAAATGCCCTTCAGGCTGCATCCATGTTTCGCCACGAGTCAGTGGTTAAGCTCCTCATCGAGAAGGGTGCAGATGTGAATGCACAGGGAGGGTTCTATGGAAATGCCCTTCAGGCTGCATCATGGAATGGGCATGAGTCAGTGGTCCAGCTCCTCATTGAGAAGGGTGCAGACGTGAATGCACAGGGAGGGTACCATGGAAATTCCCTTCAGGCTGCATCAGAAGAAGGACATGAGTCGGTGGTTCGGCTGCTTATCGAGAAGGGTGCAGATGTGAATGCACAGGGAGGGTACTATGGAAATGCCCTTGAGGCTGCATCATGGAATGACGATGAGTCAGTGGTTCAGCTCCTCATTGATCATGGTGCCAAGGCTAGTGTCCTTCAGTGATACCAGCCTGTTTGCCTGCCAGTTTTGGAATTCTCGTCGAGATAGGGTCATCAATTTAGTTGTCGAAATACGTGATACACATAGTTACCTTTCTGTTTTCCCAATTTTTCTGAACGTCAACCATATCAGTCTATATGTAAAGTTATATTGAATGAGGCATCGACAATAAGGTAAGCTGAGTCAACATCCAGATGGATACCTTTTCTACATTTGAACGGTCTTCGAGCCTCCACGCACATCTAGCGATATTTCCTGGCATGGTATACATACAGCAAACTCGGCCGAAAGCAATGAATAAAAATGAACATGTTATGGGTGGCAGTGGTTCAAATGTTGCCCGCTCACAGATATGTTTGTCAATTATCAATGATGCATACCCCACATCTCTGGGCCTTCCTTTCAGCTGTACTCACTCGCTTAAGTGCATTTAAAAATCAAACCCCACAAAAAAATGGTTGGAATCAATTGATGGCCCAGGCTCGAGTTGAACGAGCTCTCCCTACTTTCAGCTTTCTTTACACTGAGATATGGAGTGTATGTGCACAATCATGCCTCTGGGCCTTCCCTCCTTGACTCACCTGCTTAGGTAGATTGGGAAATTAAACTGCCCAAAAAGATCTTGGCAGAGGTTGAATGGCCCAGGCTCGAGCCGAACGAGCCCCATCTGCTTAATTGCCTGTTTGCCTTAGGGACAGCGGATGCTCGCCATGTGCCTCTGGGCTTTCTTTGCTATGGAGTCAATGTGATTAAATTCTGCTAGTTGAATCAGTCACACGGGTGTGAATGAAAAAGCAATAACAAGGAGAAGGGCCCAGGCTCAAGTCGAACGAGCTCCTATTTTAATCATTACCATGTCGACCGCAGAGGGCGCAGGTGTGCACCGTGTGCCTCTGGGCCTCCCTTCCTCAGCAATGCACCTGCTTAAATCCCATCAGTTGACCCATAGGCGTGAGCGCGGATACGTAAACAATGGGTGAATATCGAACAGCCCAGGCTCGAGTTGAAAGTAATATAATACAAGCTTGGATCAGGGTGCAATATTCAACTTTCCTCCCCACGCACCAGGATGATGGGCGATGGAAATCGTAGCAGCGCAGCGATTTCCATTATCGCGATGAAGGTGCGCTGAGTGATCGGCGAAAGATGCAATTCCGAGTCAGGGCATGAGAGAGACACAAGAGGAGGACTTCTTAATTGAGCATAAGAGCGTCGTGCATTCACGGCGTTGGTTAACTAATGGGTGGCGACCGCGTACGGTCAGTAATGGGAGGAGATCGGAGGAGATCGGTTTCCTCCGGCCCCGCGGTCCGGTTGACACGTCTTACTTGCACTCGTCTTCTTCCAATCACTGTCCTCTGCCCGTCTAACTCATCCCCAGAGGCAAAAGGCTTCGCGCCGTCACTGAAGCGCAAAGCCCTCCCCGAGCAGGACGACATCGAGGAGCATCCATGCAAGAAGGGTGCCGGCAGTGGCTTCCGCTCGAGGCCCTCCAAGCCTCCAATGCCAATGCGACCGTCTCAACATCCACTCGTGCTGGCGCCCCCAAATCCTGCGTCATGCCGCACCCGGTGACGCAGCCCCGCCCACCCGTCGCCACGCGCACCAGACGCAGGCGAGCGCCACCCGTCTCCACCGCTGGCGTCGGCCCAGCCCGCGTCCTGTCCTGCTCGGCGCTCGGGAAGACCTCCGCATCGGGGTCTTCCATCGCCGCAGCCGCCGTCGCCACGCCCGACGTCATCACACACCTGCACAAGCACCTCCCCGCCCCTGGCTCCGCGCACAGCCAGGACGCCGAGCGGCTCACCACGCGTCTCGAGTCCAGGGTGGCGTCGTCGAGCATCTCAGCGTCGGCCGCGGTCGAGGCGGACCTCCTCGCCGTGCAGGCGCATCTGATGGGCGCCAATGCCCAGCTTGTGACTGCGCAGGCGTAGGGCGCGGCGCTGTAGGCCAAGTTTGACACCGCGCTCCGTGCGCGTCGGGTGCTTAGCAAGAAGAGCTTGACGACGGAGTGTGTTCTCTTTTCTCGAACTCCACAGCGCGTGGTGTTGCCCTTGCCGCCGGCTCGTCCGCCCGCCCGCCCGTCCGCTCCCCCGTGCGACTTGCGCCGGCGTCCTTCCGCGCGTCTCAAGGCGCCTTTGCCCGCGTACCGCGCTGCGCCGCGGGACGTCTCCCCACTCGCATTCTTGCTTCTACATTCGCCTAAGCCTCCGCTGTACTGCCTAGTACACTCAATATTCCCCTCCCTCCGATCCTTTCCCTCCCTCTCTGTGCGCGCGAGAATGCGGATCGCGCCATGTGAACCGCCGTCGCGCGATGCCCCGCGTGCCTCGTCAGTGCGCGCGCTCTTCGTCATTCCCCCGCCGCGTCGCGCACATTGCACGGCCGCTTATCTCAATTCTGCCGTGCCGGCGCCGCTTGCTTCCCGCCCTTCCCCGCTCGCTCCGAGTCCACACTCTCGCCCTCGCCGCTCACTCCGCCCCGCGGATGCGCCCGTGCGCTCACTCATACTGCCCATAACTACTCAATGTACTCATCCCAAAATATCCCCCGCGGCGAATGCAATGTCGAGCCTGATACCCCATACGTCCAACTAAACTCCCGCATGCTTAGATGGAGTAAGTCACCAATTAGACCCCGCGTGCGCCAGTCTTGTGTGCAACACTGACCACCCAAGTGAGTGCAAAGAAATCGGATCAAGGTGCGCAGACTGCGGATGTAAATTTAACCCAGAGCCCAAGTGCGCGCTCGGACGGAACGGATGCCTTGCTAACAGGGGTATTTGAGGAATATCTTGAAGTAAAATGAGCCGTGAGCTAGGCGCGTCGCCGAGAGACTGACTAACAACTGAATAGGACAAGTAACATATATCTCGACCTCGGCGCGCGAGCGGGGGACTTGCCCGTCGCAGCGAATCTTCGTGGAGGAACCTACAAAGTCTGGCCGCTCACGCGAGTCCTGTGAGCTGCGAAGACGAACTGAACCGCATGAACGAGCTCCCGAAAAAACGGATTGAACCAAGAAAGATGGCTGTCGACCGGGCGTAGGCCCCCACGCCTAAGCAAGTCAATACGGGACAGCACGCCCCAGCCCCGAAGTGCGCGAAAGGAGCCTTCCAAGCTGCGGTGCGTGTTCCTTGGGTACTCAACGCGCCGCGAGCCAGCCAGAGATCGGAGGATGCGGATGCCGAGAGGTTCAATATCTATCATGATGAATTAAAGACCCTCCGTGGCCGAGTGAGACTCAGAGATGATCATAGGAAGCCGTTCGAGCAGCCACGTTCCATACCTGCAAATCAAGCCGAAGATCGCGTCGCGGTGCTTCCGAGAATATACACCTCTTGCAGGCTCAAGCCAATCAGTGCGGGAGTCGAATCGGCGGAGGCACATGCCTTCATTAAATTTGAGTCAGCGGCGGAAAATAAATGCGAAGGTGGGGAGTAAAAGAGAAAGACACACTGAAGTAGCAGCATGGAATATTTATTAGGTTGGTTGCTCGGAGGGATGCAGAGTTGGTTGTGACAGTTCGTCATGATGGTTTACGGCGCCGAGGCCATACATCAGAGTGAAGACGTGCAGCAGATCCTGCGGACTTGGCAGGCCGAGGGAAGCAGAGACGAGACAGCGGAAGGGGATCCGGAGCCCTCCAGTGCAGGAATCAAAATCGAAATTGCAGAGCCATAGTGAGGTGTCTGGAGGGCGAGTGGTGCGCAGTAAAGCGTGCAAGAGGACCTAGACTCGAGCAGCACACGAGCACGAAGATTCTGGCGTCATAAGAGAATCTTGAAGGTCGCGCGCCGCCGAACAGCGAGGCGGACTTGCGTGGTGACGGGGATATCGGAGACTCATAACTTAGTCCCGGCGTGCGCGTGGAATGTCTAGTCGGCGGAGCAGGGTGGCGGGGGAAGTCACGGCGGCGTGGAGGCGCGGTAGGGGCAGAGTAACGGTTTGGAGCGCGAGAGCAGGCGATAGTCGATCGGTACGAGAAGGGAGGGCGAATGCTCTTGCATGAGATCATCAAAGATGTAAGGGCGAGGAGGATACAAGAAATATGCCGATGAAATGGGAAATGGAAAGAGTCGTCCCGAAGTAGGATTGGCATAGTTTCGGCCTCAGATCGGCGAGGCGGAGGGGCATAGCACGAGGTGGATGGGAGGGCGGCGGTGGATGCAAGGGCCGGAGAGGGAGATTTAGTGAGAAGAGGCGCATAATTCCTGTAAAAGATCATCGAGGGAGTCAGGCTGCTCAGGGTTGAGCACGTACTACTGGTTTTCGCAGCGGACGGACCTTGCGCGGAGGATCTGCCAGGAAATAAAATTCGCAGTATATCGTGTAGCCGCGAAATTCGCGAGGAGGACACGGCGGAGCGCGCAGAGGGAGTTGCATGATTCCTTGAGGAGCTTCCGAGGCCAAACTGGGTCGGTGTTCAAGGAGGTTGAGGCCGAAGTGGGCGCGTGCCGCGGAATTCTCGATTTAAAACGAACCGTCTCCCAAATGGAAGCTTCCGCCGGCTTAATTGAGGCTTTGTGGCCATCGAAGCTTCTCTGCAATATAGACGTTGGCTAGGGGGCTAGTGTACATCCGAGAGGCTACATCATGCAGACATACAACGCATCGTGTTCTGTGGGTAAAGACATGAGCTGGGCGCAAAGGGGGCGAACTCGACCATGCACCTTCTCGGGAAGCGGAAGCTTGGATCAAATGTAAGCTTCCTGCAAGTCCCGGACTCATCTTCCTTCGCACCGCTTCCCAATCTCCACGTTGAAAATAAAATCGATTATCGCGCGATTCTGCGCTGTTGCGCGGGCATCATGTAAATGGCTTCATCGGAGCGGCGGAATACGAGTTTAAGAGCTTCATGCCGCTATAACTCCGCCATTGGGGCCGAGGAGATCGCCTGCGCGCGGAAACATCGTTTTGCGAGCAAGTGCCGTTTGAGCAGCTCTGGGCGGGAGAGGCGGAGAAATGAGGCCAGAGGAAGAATAAGGAGCAGCCAGAGATGTCTTCCATAAGATGTGAAGGTGGCTGATGCAGTAGGTAGAGCCACCGTCAAAATCGACATGGCGGTTCTCTGCAAAAAGGCGCTTGCCGAATTGGGATGTTGAAGTCTCGACATCCGCATCGGGCTATCGGCAATCACCGGCCTCGCCACGTGGCTCATCTGCTCCTTCCACGACGCGCCCATGTCGCGCTGCGCTGGCGCATAATTCTTTGGATTTGCGGTGCTTTTTCAAACCAAAGTTCATGCTGCACTCTTGTTCGGTCTCTTGGGCTTTTTCTAACCAGTCAATCCTCTATTCTGACCCCGGGTCGCGGCAGAGCGCGCCGCGTGTATTCCGGCGGAAATAGCTTTATATCTTGCTTTCTGTGCTCCCCTACAAGTCTGCTCTGGTTCTCTGGTGAACTTGGGCTCTTTGCCCTGATTTTGTTTGGTGCTTCCGTATTTCAAGGTGCTTGTTTAAATTTGGGCCCATCATTTTCTGTTTCCGCGGCGTGAGCATTCTGTGTGCCAGACTGGAATATCTCGCTCTCTCAGTGGACCTCGCTGTGACACTCTCTCTGCCTCTGCCAGAAATTCTTGCGCTTTACTTCCATTTGTTCCTGCAAAAGGCCTTTGTGATTCGCAGCTCCAGTTCTTCTGACTACGTTCTGAGCTTCTGGGTTTCAAGGCGGTTCGTCTTCCGGCTCAGTAGCGCCATTTCGGTTCGTGAGACCTCAATTATTTTGCGCCCAAAATTTGAAAGCCGCGGCGATGACTACATCTCAGAGAACCCGGAGGGCATCGCCGATGCCCGTTTCTTTGGTCAAAGTTTCCCGACAAGAAGCGCGAAGATTGCGTATTACGTTCGTGACTTGCATCTTTCAAGGAGGTGCATCAATTCCAATCCTCGGTTCTTGTTTTGTGGATTTCCAGTTGGACGAAATCTGGACAATGTCTCGGTCTTCCTGATTGGAACATGGCATGCAACTTGCACATTATCTCCGCTGTATAAAACTCATTTTATGGCACTCTGCGCTTCGGAACTACTTGACTAGACGCGTCAAGTACCTCACTAGATTTCTCGCCAGCTCCCACGTTTCAAGGAGGATGGGTTTGAATTTCCGCGCGGGAACGATTCCATCCGAGTGGGCCCTACTCTGCCATTTCCCTTCTGCTTCGTGCGGATCCCAAAGCATCCAGCCCCGCTTGCTCCACACCTCAATTACCCACCTTGGATTTCCTTGCGAAATTAAAGCGTGGCCTGATCAACTGACATCGCTCGGACTTCTTCTTGGTTGGTCCATTTGCCGGGATCCTCGGTGTCCGTCCCCCTGGCCGTAACTTGAGAGAACCGAAGCAATTAGAATGTTGTGGTGCGCGCAACGTGCTGCTTAAGATCCATGCATTTTTTCCGCGTCCTGGGCTTCCCCTTTCTTCAACTTCTGCGCTTTACGGTTGGCTTGATCTTTGGGTCCTATTGTTACCACAGTGCAATGCGCGAAACCCGTTGCTCCTGGTGAACATCTAATCCTGGTGAACATCTAAGCTTGTCCGTAGGCCGCGGCTAAATTCGTGGAGCCCAGGGCTCGTGATTGTGCTGTCGCCGGAGACTCTCCACTTTGTAGGATACAGTTTCTCGGTCAAGACTCCAGCAGGATATTTTCAAGCCGCCAATTGGACCCAAGTATCAGTGTGTCGAATCGAAGGCCAAATCCTGCGAACCGAGGATGAGGCTCTGGAGCGGCTTCTCTGATGTGCCTTCTACGATTGTAATGGTTCAATGCGGGTTCTTTCTAGACTTTCTCTCCTGCTCAGGAAGATAGAATTACCATTTTATGAATAACTTCCTGCTTCAAATGTTTAGGTCAATCTGGGCGCGTTTTGTTGGCTGCTCCGAGGAGCCCCTGTTTTTGTTCGGCGGTTGTTTTTTTACGCTGGCCTTTGTATCTGCTCGTCTGGAATCATCACCCTGTGAACTCACGCGTTGCTAACAGAGAGATCCCGCGTTTACTTTCTGGATTACGACCCACTGGCTCAGTGGTTTAAGGTGGTTTGGACGGCGGAATTTCTGCTCGCGGAACTGAGCGGTTCCCGGCCAGATGAATCCCATACACACATTACGTGCTCGGCTTCCGCGTTTCAAGGTGGTTAAGATTTCCGCGCAACCGATCCAGCTCGCTTCTCTTGCCTTACGTTTCGAACTTCGGTGTCCGGAAGCGCATTAACACCGTTCTGCGCCGGTGTTGCACGGGGGTTGCCTTTGGTTTCGTTTGCTCGTGGATTCCTCCGACACCGGAAGCTGACACCTTGGCTGTTTGTCTCCTGGGCTTAATAGACTCTGCGGCGTAGCTTTTCCCAGTCCTGCTCCAGGCCGAATAGTGCCAAAGTATTACGTCGCTGCCTTGCAGGGTGTCTTTCTCGCTACACGCGGCTTATTCTCCTATACAGGTGTGCTGCTGCTTTGAATTTTCCCAGCAATGTTATTCGGCTCGTCTGGATTTCCAACTTCGCCGTCGAGACCTTGTTTGGAGGCGAGAGTTCTGATCAATTTGTTGCGCGTAGGCGGAGATAAATTGAAGGCCGTAATTTGACACGACGCCGCGGAGCAACTGGATAGCTCGCTTCTGGCACAACCACACAAGTTTTCTCCCTTCAGCCACCACCACCCCTGCCATTCCTCCCCACCGCACCCGTCCTTTTATTCATTTTTTGGACGTCCCGAGGCTATGGTGCCTGTGCCAACGTAGCCCGCCATATTCCACCGCGAACAGCGCTCAACAACCATATGCGATTTCTAGATTCCTTTAACTCTCCTCTCTTCCTTAGTATATGCCGAACCTCAGCTGCCAGCCTCCGAGACGACGTGCCGCGGATATTCGACAGCATATATCGGAGCCCCCCGAGCGCCGCCTCCGCTATCGACGCCGCACCCTTTCTCGGTGCTATTTCCCGCTACCCTCCGCCTAAAAATCTCAAAAAATTGACCGCTATTCGGCCTACCCCGCGATTTTTCCGGTGCGTCCCTCTTCTGCTGCTCGTTAAGTACTTCATACTTACTTTTAGCATGCGATTTCAATTAACCCCAAATCAGGGGACCATGATTGGAAGGAGGAAGAGAAGAGCAGAGTTTATTGAGCGTCGCGTACATTTTTATTGTACGGATGCGATGTTGTATAATTGTGCGCTTGCTTGCGACCGCCGACATCGAGCAGTTTTCCGCGGAGAAGGGAGACTCAGGGTTAGGGTTGACACTGCCACTGCCACTGATGTCTCTGCTTGCATCCGTCCTGTTCTGCCTCCATTGGCCGTCCGTCCACGTCCGAATGTTTACTCGCAATGACGGGCACAAGCGGACCAGACCACTAGCGCATCACCCTCGTCAATCTCTCCGTACGCATCCACCTCTTCTACTGGGACCGCCGCGAATACGGCCGAGGAAGGCGAGCACGGGGGCGGGAACGCGGCGCCGAGTGTGAGCGCGGGGGTGGCCACATCCCTTCAAACGATCAGTTCTTGCCGGGCCTCACTCGAGTGCGTGCTCCATCCCGACGGCTGAATGGAATCCTGACACGCGATCTCAAGCCCATGTCTCGTTTCCTGAGACCGTATAATGCATCTCAGAGACGAAATCGCTGAAGCGCATAGTCATTCCTGCGGGGGACGACATCCGCACAAGAAGGGCCCCGCCCGATGCCTCGAGCCCACTGCCAACGCGACGTCTTCGGCGTCTACCAGTACTGGTGCCCGCAAGTCCGCCGTTATGCCGCACCCCGCCCGCCTCCGCCGTCTGCACACCCTCACCAGCCTCGCGTCTGCGCGCAGCGGCTCGAATCCATAGTCGCGGCGTCGTCGAGCACCTCCGCGTCGAGGCGTACCTCCTCGCCTCCAGCTTGTGACCGCAGGCGCGCAGCGGGCGCGTGAGGACGGCGAGGCTGCGGTGCGCACGGAGGCGCTCGCGCTCACGACGGACTCGCAGGTGCCCGCGGGGAAGCCGGCGCGCGCCTCCGCGGACGAGATGCGGCGCGCAGTCGGCCGCGAGCGCGATATCCGCGTACGGCGCGGGGGGCGGCAGGGCTGCTGCGCGAGGAGGTGGAGGAGAAGGAGAAGCGCGTGGGCGCGGTGGGCAGCGGGAAGACCTGGACGACGGACGGCGGGGGCGTGCGTTTTTCTTCTCCTCTGGCTGTGTCCCCCTGTGCTGATGCATTTGACTGAGTCGGAGGAGATGTAGGGGATGATCCCGCGCGGTGGTGCAGGTCTTCCGCTCGCGGAAGAGCTCACGGACAACGGCAACACCTAAACGATGGAGCGCCAGTCCTCGACATCGTGCGTCCCTCTCTCTCTCTCTCTCGACTCTCCTCTCCCCCACCCATGCCTTTGCTCACGTAACCCGCAGTACAAGAGATGATCAAGGACGCGCCGGGGCCCGTCGAGGTGCCGCGCATGCACGCGATTCATCACCGCCCGGCGACGCGCCCCACTGCCCTATCGGACGCGCGCACGCCCACTGCCGGCCCCGCGGGGCTCGCGCTCGCACTCGGTGTCCACATGGCGCATCCGCAGGCCGCACGCGCGCGGGGTGGGGGCGCTGAATCGCGTGGACTTGGCGGGCAGCGCGCGTCGGCGCTGGGCGTCGGTCGAGTGAAGGCGACGCAGCGCAGCGCATCAAGCAACCGGAGTCCCTGGCGGGGAGCGCGCGGGGCGTTGGCGTCCGTCGGGAGCGCGGGCGCGAAGGAGACGCAGCTCGCGCTCGCAGCTTGATGTTTGTCCACGCTGCGCATCCGCGGGGTGCACGCGCACGGAGAGGGCGAGCGCCTCGCGACGCTCGGGCTTGGGGCGTCGGTGTCGTCGGTCGGGCGCGTGAGCGACAAGGCACCGGAGCGCAGCGCATCAACCGTTGGTCGCGGAAGGAGATGGCGTCGGCGCTCGGGGGTGCCTTATAGGAATTCGAAATCGACGGTCCATCTCTGCTTCCTCTTTACTCTTCACTCTTTGTACCCGCCTTCGAGGCGCGAGTAGTTGACGTATATATGAACCTGCCTTCGCTGTGCATGTCTTACCATTTATTTACTTGATACCTTACTTGTCGTCTGTTTGATAACTTGCTTGCGTTTCTTGGAATGACGATGGCTGGAAGATGGGGCGGACGGTGAACCTGCCAGATCCCCGCGCAGCGCAGCGCACCTGAACGAGTCGAGATTCGCGACCACGGTACGCAAGCGTCTCTTTCTTTATTCCTTACTTCTTGGCTAGATCTCCGTTCGCACTGCTCATTTATTCGCAGGTGAACAGAACCACGCTAAGGACGGCGAAGAAGGTGCAGGCGCCACCCGGGAAATCTTAGTCGACCGAGGAAAAGACGAAGACGAAGCCCAGGAGGAAGACAAAAATGAGGCTGGTAGAGACAAATTCGAATTTCTTTTCTTCTTCTTTTGATTGTGTATTTATGTGACTGGCAATCGGCTTGAGTACGTATTTTGGTCGTTTTTTTTTTTCATTTCTCGCCACCTCGGCGCATTAAAATCGCAAAATATCCTCTGTGCACGCTCCGACACCATGCATTGATGCCCCGCGAGCGCCAATTCGGAATCGCCACCATCTACTCCACTTCCCGCCCTTCGCACGCTTCTGAATCGCGAAAGTACCCCGTTCCCACGCCGAGCAAGATCGGTGCTCCGTACTTTTAAATTCCATGCTCTGTCTCTGCAGCTCGCTTATTTTGGAACCCAAGAGCACACTTATTTTTTCTTCCGCTGTGCGGCGCTCAAATCGAAGCCAACTCCTTATATCACGGACATTGGCCTGCCCAACAAGTGATACATCATAACACCACGTGTTTCTCGTAATAATTTCCTCAACCTTGAATTTTCGACGTACCGTGGCAGTGAGAATGACACGCACCGGTTCTAGCCATAAACGAAAGTACTGAGAAGCACCACGTCGCGCTGAATTAAAACTGTTGCCTATTGCTTCCCCATCACCGATTCAATGAGCCCTGGATTTATTCCATGACATGTGCGGCAATGCGTAGCTGACTTTTAGTATATTTACCACCGCTCACTAATTCCTTTCCACATCGAATTGGTTCTTCTCCCCTCTGCACGACTTCATGCTGAGTGCTTTCCCATCGGAGCCTGCTGCGTATGCGTCTCCTCGAACTACTGTATAGTTTCGATCAATTCGTATGTCACGGGTCACAGGCCCCAAAATTTAAGAAAATATTCGTACCTGTCACAGGTCACCGAGGGCATATTCGAATATGCGAAAAGAGTCACGAAATCGCCCAGAGACCACCAAAAAACCCTGTTTTTCGCCGGCGCGGCGCTCTCACGTTTGACGTGATCTAGCGGATTTGGGTAGCGAGAGCTTTTCTGGCCCATCTGGGATTTTGATCATGTCGGGAAGGCCACTCATTGCGAAGGAAGTGGCGGGATCGAATGTGCAGAAAAAAGGTCATGATAGCTTATAAGTAATCTGATGATCTACACCACTTTGATTCAGCAATGTGCTTGGCAAGTAGGTCAGATTTGGGGTGCTATAAAATAAAGCCCATAGCAGAAATACATAGGATTCCACTTTTAAGTACCTTTCGCAAAGGCTGTTTACTTTGCGGGCCATGGAATATTTCGCAATGCCAAAAATACAACAAAAGAAAATGGAGGAAGCAGTTTTGAACATCCGACATACAGAAATACCACAGTTAACTGCAGTTAGAACTGGCACAGTGCAGCTGAGCGATGTGACCACAGAGGCCCAGCAGTGCGTTAGGCTCATGCCCTGCGACCTTTCCACCACATTTACGAACATTTTTGGGCTGTCACGGGCACTCTGGCGGATTTACGAATACTCAAGTTCGAATCTGCGGGTCACAGGTCACAGGCAGGGAGAATTGATCGAAACTATACAGTATTCGTCAGCACTCACTGCCACGGCGTCTGCCGCCACTGGGTAATTATCCGAGACAAAAACAAAGCTTCTTTATCGACACACCCCTGTCATTGCCAGGGTTACTCGGTCGACAGCGTGTCGCCGCTTAAATCCTCTTTTCGTGTGTTCAATGCGTGTCCTGTCTAGATGGACACTCAATCCGTGACAGTCACATAATAACACACAATTTACCATTTCAGATCTGAGCATGGCCGAATGCCGAGCTGTCAAGGATCAAGGAGATTCTGTCAGTCCGTCTCTCGGCACAAGCATACATTGGAACCGCTGACAGAAGACCGCCCTATGATAGGTTCGGGCGTACATGGCTTCCGACATCAGCTTCAAGACAGCTGCCATGGCACAGCCTCTTGATTTCCATCTTGCTCTCTTCCCTCATGGCCGAAGCACTTGGGACCGTTGCCAGTGTTCTGCAGCTTGTGGATACTGTCTTGAAGGCCCGGGAATACATAAAGGACTTCCACGAGGCACCAAAGGACCAAAAGAAGCTGTTCTCGGAGATGGAGGGACTCAAGGCACTCCTCGTGGAGCTCGACACACGGGTGACCAGCAGTCCGTCCAGTGAAGCTTTCCAGCACATGGTGGGACCATTGGCTGCATTCAAAACCACAATGGACCACGTCACTGAGAAGTTGGGACCTGTTGATGGGCTGTCGAAGTTTACTAAAAGGCTGAGCTGGACTCTGTGGAGCAAAAAGGAGGTTGCTGGATACTTGGATGACCTCGAGCGTTTCAAGGTCTTGATTAATCTCTGGTTGACCATGGACATCTGGTATGCATATTGAGCTGATCAGAAAGCTTTGTGTATTTATCCACTCTAGGGATGTGGGCCAGAAACAAATATCTAACCAAGACAGTGAGTCCAATTGCCCTGGATCTATTCTGGATCTGAATGTGCCGAAGCTGAAAGGCGGCAAAAGATCTTTGATTGGATGTCACCATTAAACTTCCTCCAGCGGCAGGCTGATGTCTTTGGTGCTCTACAATCAGGGACTGGTGAATGGCTTCTCAGGAATGTTGTGTTCCAGGACTGGGAAGCTGATTCTAGCAAAGTGCTGTTCTGCCATGGGATTCGTATGTGGATCCTACCTGTTGTCTAGATTGATTCTGATGTAAATATAGCTGGAGCTGGCAAGACTGTCCTTGCGTATGTGATGGCATTTCAAGCTAAATTAATTTAGCTCACAATATATTAGGTCACTCGTAGTACATCATCTGGAGACCCGTGCTCGGACTACTGACATTGGCTTGGCCTGCATCTATCTGAACCACAAAGAAACAGAAACTCAAACCATCACTAATCTCCTTGGTGGCTTGTGGAGACAGCTCATGTTGGGAAAGCCCATTTCTGCTACAGTGCAGAACTTGTATTACTACCACCATGAAAGGCAGACTAGGCCCCAACTAGAGGAAGTCTGCAAAGCATTGGACTCTGCTGTTGCCCAATACTCCAAGGTTTTCATTGTCATTGATGCACTGGATGAATACCCAGAGAATTATCGGCATCGCTTCCTCAAATATCTGGGCACACTTGGGCCTACAGTCAATATCATGATGACTTCACGGCCTCACATCAATCTGGATTCCCAGTTTCCAAACTTGAAGACCATTGAGATCCGTGCAACTGAGGATGATATTCAGAAGTATGTGGATGCACAGATTCAAGATTCAGCTCGTCTCTCAAAGCATATTCACACCCGCCCTGAATTGTGCAATGAAATACAAGCTAAAATTGGTGAAAATGCGAAGGGAATGTGAGTAACCCAATTTTATCATTTCAAAACTCTCATTAACATTCATCTGGGCAGGTTCTTACTTGCTAAACTTCACATTGAATCTCTTGCCACAAAGAATACCATCAAGGCAGTCCGAGAGGCTCTGCAGCACCTACCAAAAGATTTGCAGCATACCTATGATGAAGCAATGGAACGGATCAACCACCAGACTGAGGAGGATAGACAATTGGGGATTCTTGCTTTGACCTGGGTGTCAAACGCAAAGCGGCTGCTTTCTGTTGCAGAGCTACGAGAAGCATTGGCCATTGAACCTGAATCATCATTCCTTGATACAGACAATCTTCTGGACATGGACATCATCCTATCTGCCTGTGCTGGTCTAATGATTGTGGATGACACAGTGTCTGTGATCCGACTTATTCATTATACAACACAGGACTACTTGGACAGCATTCGATCTGAGCAATTTCCATTGGCTCATACCATCATTGTATCCACCTGTCTCACATACCTATCCTTCCCAGAATTTGAAGTTCTACCAAAAGACTGGGAACAACAGGACAACATGCTTGTGACACACCCATTCCTCAAATATGCTCAGTATTGTTTGATGCATGCCAAAGGAGAACCAGAAGACTCTCTTCAAGAGAAACTTATGGCCTTTCTCACTGGAGCCTCCAGATTTACCAGTGTCTGGAGAGATGCAGTTCCATGGAAGGGGATCTACGGGGGCTACTATTTTCCCCCTCTATGCCTCTCAGCAGCATCTGACTTGGAAGTAACAATGAGACAATTGTTGGGGCAGGGAATAGCACCAGAGGACATGGTTGCCGCTCTATGTGCAGCCTCATCTAATGGTCACATTCACCTGGTTGAATTACTCATTGATGCAGGTGCCAAAATAAATTCTGAGGATGTGCATTATGGAAATGCTCTGTATGCTGCAGCAGAGGCTGGCCATGAGCCAGTGGTCCAACTCCTCATTGAGAAGGGTGCAGATGTGAATGCACAGGGAGGACATTTTGGAAATGCCCTTCAGGCGGCATCAGTTAATGAGAATGAGTCAATGGTTCAGCTCCTCATCAAGAAGGGTGCGGATGTGAATGCACAGGGAGGGCCCTATGGAAATGCCCTTCAGGCTGCATCATGGAATGGCCATGAGTCAGTGGTTCAGCTCCTCATCGAGAAGGGTGCAGATGTGAATGCACAGGGAGGAGATTTTGGAAATGCCCTTCAGGCAGCATTATTTAATGGGAATGAGTCAGTGGTTCTGTTCCTCATCAAGAAGGGTGCAGATGTGAGTGCACAGGGAGAGGGCTATGGAAATGCCCTTCGGGCGGCATCACAGAATGGCCATGAGTCAGTGGTTCAGCTCCTCATTGAGAAGGGTGCAGATGTGAATGCACAGGGAGGACAATATGGAAATGCCCTTCAGGCTGCATCATGGAATGGCCATGAGGCAGTGGTTCAGCTCCTCATCGAGAAGGGTGCGGATGTGAATGCACAGGGAGGACAATATGGAAATGCCCTTCAGGCTGCATCATGGAATGGCCATGAGTCAGTGGTTCAGCTCCTCATTGAGAAGGGTGTGGATGTGAATGCACAGGGAGAGGGCCATGGAAATGCCCTTCAGGCTGCATCATGTAATGGGAATGAGTCAGTGGTTCAGCTCCTCATCAAGAAGGGTGCGGATGTGAATGCACAGGGAGGGCACTATGGAAATGCCCTTCAGGCTGCATCATGGAATGGCAACAAGTTGGTGGTTCAGCTCCTTGTTGAGAAGGGTGCAGATGTGAATGCACAGGGAGGGTACTATGGAAATTCCCTTCAGGCTGCATCACAGAATGGCCATGAGGCAGTGGTTCAGCTCCTTCTCAACAAAGGTGCTGATGTCAACTCCCAGGGAGGACAATATGGACAATATGGAAGTGCCCTTGAAGCTGCCTCAGATAATGGACACACTGCCATGGTTCAACTCCTCATTGACCATGGTGCCGAGGCTAGTGTCCTTCAGTGATACCGGCCTGTTTGCCTGGTTTGGAATTTTAGTCGAGATATGGTCATCGATTTATTTGTCAAAATATGTGATACAAATAGTTACCTTTCTGTTTTCCCAACTTTCCTGAATGTCGACCATATCAGTCTATATGTAAATTTGTATTGAGTGAGGAATCCACAGCAAGGTAAGCAGAGTCGGCATCCGGACGGATAGCTTTTGTACATTTGAACAGTCCTTGAGCCTAGCCATATTTCCCGACATGGTATACATACAGCAAACTCGGCCGAAAGCAATGAATAAAAATGAACACATTATGAGTGCCAGTGGTTCAAATATTGCCCGCTCACAGATATGTTCGTTAATTCTCAACAAAGCAAGGAATGCAGGTGTGCACCCGGCGCTTCTGAGCATTCTTTCCTCCTCAATTCACCGGCTTAGCTGCACTCCAAATTAAACAGTGAGAAAGACCATCATGATTCAGAAGAGGATGGCTCGAGCCAAACAAGCACCTCCTGCCTTTTTTATACCTTCTGACTCAAGAACTGAGCGCAGGTGCACACCCCACGCCTCTGAGCCACCCATCTCCTCAATTCACCGGCTTAGGTGTGTTCAAAAATTAAATGGTGGAAAAACCCGGGTGGAATCTAAGGAATGGCCCAGGCTTGAGTCGAACGAGCTACTCCTACTTTAAACCCCGGGAGGCCTCATATTGAGCGTAAGTGCACACCCAGCGTCTCTGGGCCTTCCTAGTTGTGAAATCTACTCGGTGAAGTGGGTTCGAAATTATGTAATCAGTGAGAAAGAAAAAAAATGGATGAGGAAAATGGCCCAGGCTCGGGTCGAACGGGCACTTCCTGCGTAGGCAAATAACGCGTGTTATAAGAGAATGCAGGTGCATGCCGTGCGCCTCTGAGCTTTCCTCCCTCCTCGAATTACCAGGCAAAATCGAACAATCAAAACAATCAGATTTTCATGCACATACGAAATATTGCTGCACTAGAAGCATGGACTGCCTTTCCTTCCTGTCAAATTTAAACGAGCTTTGTTTCATTAGGTGGGTCCAAAAATGACCTACGAGTAAGGACACGGTCTGTTCGTAAGGCGGCATCATCGGAGGGTGTTGTGAGTCCTAAGTAATAGTACCAGCTTCGATCACGGCGTAAGATTGGTATTTTGATAAATTCCGGATCCGACGCACACACGCGGCCGTCCATAGAAACGGCTTCATCGGGCCCGTCCCCGCACCAGGATAATTGGGCAAAGAAAAGCTGGACGGTGCGTGATTTCAATTATCGCAATTAAGTTGAATGAGGGTGCAATGATCGGCGGTAAATGAATTCCAGCGTGCGAGAGAGGCAACAGAAGAGGACTTCGGAATTGAGCGTGCAATGAGCATTGGCGACGTTGGTTAGTTGGTACGTACGATCAGTAACGGTAAGTAATGGGAAGAGATCGGAGGAAATCGGGTTTCCTCCGGCCCCGCGGTCCGGTTGACACGTCTCGATTGCACCCGTCTTCTTTGAATCGCCGCCCTCTGCCCACCTAACTCATCGCCAGACGCGAAAGGCTGAAGCGCAAAGTCGTCCCCAAGGAGAACATGGACAGTGACACAAGAACTTGAAGGGCACCGGCAGCGGCTTCCGCTCGAGGCCCTTCCAAGCCTCCAATGCCACCATGATCGCCTCGACATCCACTCGTGCTGGCGCCCCAACGTCCGCCATCATGCCGCACCCGTTGACGCAGCCCCGCCCAGCCGTCGCCACGCGCACCACACGCGGGCGAGCACCACCCGTCTCCACCACTGGCATCGGCCCAGCCCGCATCCTCCTCCTCGGCACTCGGGAAGACCACCACATCGGGGTCTTCCATCGCCGCAGCCGCCTTCACCGCGCCCGACGTCATCACACATCTGCACAAGCGCCTCACCGCCTTCGACTCCGCGCGCAGCCAGGACGCCGAACGGCTCACCACGCGTCTCGAGTCCGAAATGACGTAGTGGCGTCGTCGTCGAGCACCTCAGCGTCGGCAGCGGTCGAGGCGGACCTCCTTCCGGCGCAGGCGGAGTTAGCGGGTGCCACTGCCCAGCTCGTGAATGCACAGGCGTAGGCCGCGGCGCTGCAGGCCGAGTTTGACACCGCGCGCCGTGCGCGTCGGGTGCTTAGCAAGAAGGTAGAGCTCGAAGATGGAGTGCGAGGGTGTGTCTTTTCTATTCTTTTCTTTTCTGGCACTCCGCAGCGTGTCGCCGCCGGCTCGTCCCAAGCCGTCCGCCCGTCCGCTCCCCGTGCGACTTGCGCTGGCGTCCTTCCGCACGTCTCAAGGCGCCTCGTTTGCCCGTGGACCACGCCGCGCCGCGGGACATCTCCCCACTCGCATTCTTACTTCTACATACGCCTACGGCCTCCGCTGACTCAATACATGCCCGCCAACGGTCCTTTCCCTCCCTGTCCATGTCCGCGAGAATGCGAGATCGCGCCGTGTGAGCTACATACCGCCTCGAGCGATGCCCCGCGGTCCTCGTCAGTGCGCGCACTGTTCGTCATTCCCCCGCCGCGTCGCGCACATTACATAGCCGCTCATCTTCGCGCAGCAAGTTCTGGCGTGCCCCGCCCTTCCCCGTTCGCGCCGAGTCCGCACCCTCGCCCTCAGCGCTCACGCCCCGGACGTTCACTCATACTGCCCATAGCTCACCTGGTGTACTACTAAATGTACTCACCCCAAAATAACCCCCGCGGCGAATGGAATTTCGAGTCTAATACCCTCATTCGTCCCCGCATGCTCAGATTGAGTAAATCACCAATCGGACACCGCGCGCGCGTCTTGTGC
The DNA here is from genome assembly GCA_029289555.1 of Mycena latifolia. Taxonomy (NCBI): domain Eukaryota; kingdom Fungi; phylum Basidiomycota; class Agaricomycetes; order Agaricales; family Mycenaceae; genus Mycena; species Mycena latifolia. The sequence goes on along the minus strand of JARJLE010000107.1, from coordinate 60,099 downwards.
GCAACATCGATAAACTGAGTGAGCACAAAGAAATCGGCTCCAGGTGCGCAGACTGCGAACGTAGTTTTAACCCAGAGCCCAAGTGCGCAAGTGCTCGAGAGGAAACGACTCTGTCCTAGCAGGGATACTTGAGGAATACGTGAAAGGAACCGCGAATGAGAGAGACTGAACAGGTAAAGTAATATATCTTGGCCTCGGCGTGTGAGCGAGTCTTGAGTAGCGGAACCTGAGAAGCCAGGGTCGATCATACAACTAATGGGAACTGCATTGGGGCGCTCCACGTGAGTCCTGGGAGCCACAAGGATCGACTGAACTACATAAACGAGCCCTCTAAAAACAGGGATTTAAACAAGAGAGCTGTGTGTCGACCGGGCGCAGCCCACCACGCCTAAATAAATCAATCCGGGACAGCGCCGAAGTGAGCGAAAGGAGCCTTCCTCGCTGCAGTGTTCCTTGGATAGTCAACGGGCGCGAGGCGGCCAGAGATTAGACGGTGCGGATGTTGAGAGTTTAAATATGTTGAAGACCCTCCGCGGCTGAGCGAGTTCGAGCAGCAGTGTTACATACCTGCAAATCAACCCGCGAAACAGTGCGTCGCGGTGCACCCGGGAATAAATGTACGCATCTCGCAGGCTCAAGTCAATCAGTGCAGGAGTCGAGTCGGCGGGGGCGCATGCCTACATTCGCGGAGAAAAAGAAAAACGCACACCGAAGTAAGTAGTAGCGGGGAATATTCATTAGGGTGGTTGTCCTGAGGGATGCGGAGTTGGTTGGGATAATTGGTCTTGTGGTTAACCAGAGTGAAGACGTGCAGCAGAGCTTGCGGACTAGGCGGTGCGAGGGAAGCAGAGGCGAGACAGCGGAAAGGAGCCATGCAGCAAAGGAATCGAAATCGCAGTCATAGTCTCGGCGGCTTGAGCGTGCGCGGAGAGCGAGTCGTGCGAAGTAAGGCGTGGAGTAAGGACCAACCCGAGCAGACTTCGCGCGCGGAACACAGCGCGGCATTAGAGTCCGGCACGGAGTCGAAAGGCAACCAACGGCACTGCAACATGAGCGCGAGGATCTTCAAGCTGGGAGCAATGTGCATCTGCAGTCGAGCGTCTCACCAGACGAGCGAGAGCACGAAAGCGGAGAGAAAGAAGAGAAGCTTGAAAGTGGCGCACCGCGGTTTCGCCGCGGACTTGCGTGGGGACGGGGATATCGAGGATCACAGGAATGTCGACTCGGCCGAGCAGGATGGCGGGAGAGGTTATCGGGGCGTGGAGGCGCGGGGGAGCGAGGCGCACACGGCGGATTAACGGCTTAGAGTGCGAGAGCAGGGTATGAGAATGGGCGGCGAATAATGCTGCACGAGATCATCATAGCTGTACGGGCGATGAGGGTGCAAGACGTACATCTGAAGTGAGAAACGTCGTCGAGCAGAGAAGGTTGGATAGCATAGTTTCGGCCTCTAGGGCGAAGATCGGCGAGGCGCAGGGCAATAGGCGGCCGCGCGGGGGTTCATATACGCTGGAAAAGAATTATAAGGCGGTTTCCACGCCATCTAGAAGGAAGAATCCCGCTGACAGCGGACGGACCTTGCGTGGAGAATCCGCTGGCAAATGAAATGTTCAGTATGTCATGTAGCCGCGAAATTCGCGAGGAAGCCACGGAGGGAGTCACGCGATTCCTTGAGGAGATTTGGAAGCCAAACTGGGCCGGTGTTTCAAGGAGGTTGAGGGTGAAGTGGGCGCGTGCCGCGGAATTCTCGAGTTGGACGAAAGAAATCATCTTCCAAATTGAGGACTCAGCCGGTGTAATGGAGGGTTTGGGGGCCAGTAGAGCTTTGTTCAGCAATTGAGACGTCGGGGAGGGAGATAGTGGACATCTGAACGGCCATACCATGCCCGGATACAATGCATGGTGTCTGAGGGAAACATATGAGTTGGGCGCAAACGCGGTGAATCAGACTACGCACCTTCTCGGGAAACAGATGCTTCCATAAAATGTAAGCTTACTTACGAATCCTAGACTCCTCTGTCACCCTTTCTCCGCCCACATCTCCGCGTTGCAAAGAAAAACGATTATCACACGACTCTGCGCTCTTCTGCGGGCATCGTGGCTTCATTGGAGCGGCGTAGATACAATTTGAAGAGTTTGGACACGGAATTGCTCCGTTATTGGGCCGGGGAGGTCGCTTGCGCGCGGAAATACCGTTTTGTGAGCAAGTTCCGTTTGAGCAGCTACGGGTGCGAGAGGCGGAGAAATGAGGCCAGAGATTGAGAAGAAACATGCCAGCGACATATTACGTAAGGGATGGTAGACCCAGGGCGCCGCAGCGCAGAGGCCACCGAAAACGACGTGGCGGTTCTCTGCAAGAGGCGCCTGCCGAATCGGGATGTTGAAGTCTCGGCCTACCGGCAATCACGGACATGGCCACGTGGCTCATCTGCTCCTTCCACGACGCGCCCATGTCGCGCCGCGCTGACGCGTAATCTGTTGCTTTTTCATAAATTTCAAGCCAAAGCTCACATAGCACTCGTGATTCGGTCTCCTGGGCTTGCCTAACAAGTAAATCCTCTCGGCTGTGAGGACATGCAGCAGATCTTGCACTAGATCATGATGGGCCGAGCGAAGCAGAGGCGAGACAGCGGCAGGGGAGCCAGGAATCGAACTTGCAGAGCCATACGCTCGGCGTCAAGCGTGCGCGGGCGAGTCGGGCGGCGGTGGTTCGGGATGATATAGCTCAAGTCCTCCGCGCGCGGGCGGGGACTTGCGAGCCTGAGCGAGTCTTGAGTAGCGGAGCCTGACAAGCCAAGGTCGGTGGGAGCCACAAAGATCGACTGAACCACAAAGCAACGGGAATTGAACCAAGAAAGATGTGTCCCGACCTGGGCGCCCCTCCCCACGAGTATGTAAATCAATACGGGAGGGCGCGAACCAGCGCCGAACTGAGCGAAAGGAGCCTTCGTAGCTGCGATGTTCGTTCGTCGGCTACTCAACGGGCGCGAGGCGGCCAGAGATTGGATGCCGAGAGTTTAAATATCTATCTTGAAGACTTGAAGAGCTTCCGCGGCCGAGTGAGAGGAAGCCGTTCCAGCAGCAGCGTTACATACTTGCAAATCATATCAAAGAGCGCGTCGCGGTGCAGCCGAGCATATATACGCATCTTGCAGGCTCAAGTTAAGCAGCGCAGGCGTCGAGTGGGCGGGGCGGGGTGCGTCCCTACTGCGGCGGAATTTAACCGCGAATATGGGGAGGAAAAGAAAAACATGCACTGACGTAGCAGAGCTGAATTTTTATTAGGTTGATTGCCGCGCGGGATGCGGAGTTGGTTGTGACAGTTGCTCTTGTGGTTGACCAGAGTGAAGACGTGCACCACCAGATCGTGCGGACTAGGCGGGCCGAGGAAAGCAGAGGCCGAGACAGTAAAGGGGAGCCATGCAGCGCAGGAGTCCAAGTCTAAATTGCAGAGCCAGTCTCGATGTCTGGAGGGCGAGTCGTGCGAAGTAGGGCGCGCAAGAGGACCTAGACCCGAACAGACTTCGCGCGCGGAAGACGGAATACAGCGCGGCATCACAGTCCAGCACGGAGTCGACAGGCACGAGTGCGAGGATTCTGAGGTCAGAAGAGAATCTTGAAGGTTGCGCGCCGCAGAACAGCGAGGCGGACTTGTGTGGGACGGGGATATCGAGGATCATAACTTAGTCCCGGCGCGGGCGTGGAATGTCGACGCTGCCGGGCAGGGTGGCGGGAGAGGCCACAGAGGCGTTGAACAAGAAGAGTAACGGCTTCTCAATAGAGCGTGAGAACGGGCGATGGTCAAACAGTACGAAATGGGCGGCGAATAATCCTGTAAGGCATCCCTAAAGCTGTACGGGCGAGGAGGATACAAGACATACGCTGATGAACTGGGAAATAGAATGAGTCATCCTGGAGTGGGACGGGCATAGTTTCGGCCTCCAGCGCCAAGATCGGCGAGGAGGGGCATAGCACGGGGTGCGTGGGCGATTTCGAGCGTTAATGGACCCGAGGGTCGGTGCCGGATATTTAGTGAGGCGAATAAATCTTGTAAAAGATCAGCGCGAGGAGGGAAAGGGAATGGGCGAGAGGTAGATGGGGGAGGAATGAAGAATGGGCGGCCGCACGGGGGTTCATATAGCCTGAAAATAAATCAGTAGGCGGTTTATCTGGGGAGTAAGAAGGACAAGTTCCGCTGACAATGGACGGACCTTGTGTGGAGGATCCACCGGGAAATGAAATACTGAGTATGTCGTGTAGCCGCAGAATTCGCGAGGAAGGCACGGCGGAGCGCGGAGGGAGTCGTGCGATTCATTGAGGAGCTTCTGCGGGTCGGTGTTTCAAGGAAGTTGAGGTCGAAGTGGGCGCGTACCGCGGGATTCTGGATTTGGAGGAAAACGAACACCAGGAGGATTCTGCCGATGTAATGGAGGATTTGGGGCCATTAGAGATTATTTAGACAATTTATATGTTGGGGAGGGAGATAGTGTACCCCCGAGAGGACATACCGTGCATGCATACAATGTATCGTGTCTGGGGGACCACATGAGTTGAACGCAAACGCGGTGAACTCGACCACACATCTTCTCAGGAAGTCGAAGCTTCGATCGAATGTAAGCTTCCTTGCGAATCCTAGACTTATCTATTACCCTTCTTTCCCAATCTCCGCATCGCAAATAAAATCGATGTCGCGCGATTCTGCACTGTTTTGTGAGTATCGTGGCTTCATCGGAGCGGCGAAGATACGTTGGAGAGTTTCAGGACGTAAGTACTCCGTCGTTGGGCCCGGGACATTGCTGGTGCGCAGAAATACTGTTCTCCAAACGACCAATGCTTGCCTCGCACCTGCGAAGGAGAAGCAACGCCAGTGCGTGCTCCGTCCCAACGGCTTCATAGAATTCTTACACGCGATCTACAGTCACCCATGTCTCGCCTTCCGGGCCCGCATAACGCATCCCAGATGCGAAATCGCTGAAGCACAAAGTCATTCCCTCGGGGAACGACATCCGCACAGGAAGGGCACCGCCCGACGCCTCAAGTCCGCGCCCACCAGGACTAGCGCCCCCAACGTCGCCCCCAACTTCGCCGTTACGCCGCGCCCCGCCCGTCTCCGCCGTCCGCACACCCTCACCGGCCTCGCGTCTGCGCGCCGCGGCTCGAATCCAAGGTCACGGCGTCGTGACTCGTCGAGCACCTCCGCCTCGAGGCGAGAGGCCCACGCAGCTTTTGACCGCACGTGCGGGCAGCGTGCGCGTGAGGACGGCGGGGCTGCAGCGCGCACGGAGGCGCTCGCGCTCACGGCGGACTCGCAGCTGCCCGTGGGGAAGCCGGCGCGCGCCTCCGCGGGCGAGATGCGGCGCGCAGTCGCGAGCGTGACGAGGGCGTGATCCGGGTACGGCACGGGAACGATTGGGCTGCTGCGCTGGGCGTAGGAGGTGGAGGAGAAGGAGACGCGCGTGGCGGCGCGGGGGGCAGCAGGAAGAGCTGGACAATGGACAGCGGGGGCGTGCGTCTTTCTTTTCTTCCTCTCGCTGTCCTCCCGCGCTGATACATCCGATTGACAGTAGGAGGAGACGCAGGGGACGATCCCGCGCGCGGTGGTGCAGGTCTTCGGAGCTGAAGGACAAGGGCCGTACCTACACGATGGGGCGCCAGGTCCTCGAGATCGTGCGTCCCTCTCTCTCCTCTCCTCTGATACTCTCCTCCACCTGCGCCTTCCCTCGCACGTAGCGCGCAGTACAAGAAACGATTAAGGACCTGCTCGCCTGCACCGGGACCCACCGAGCCGCCGCGCACGCACGAGATCCACCACCCCCCGCCGACGCATCGGAGCGCCGTCTCGGACGTGCGTACGCCCGCGGGCACGGGGCCCGTGCAGGTGCGCTCGCTGCGCGCGCAGGCGCAGGCGGCGCGGCGATGCTCATGAACGCGCACACTCGGTGTCCACGCTGCGCATCCGCGGGCCGCGCGCGCACGGGGCGGGGGCGCTGAATCGCGTGGACGCGGCGGGCAACGCGGGGCGTCGGAGCGTGAGCGTGAAGGCGCCACAGCGCAGCGCATCAATCGGAATTCGAGCCTGCGCGCGCTGGGGGTCGTCGGCGCGGCGCGCATGTCACGGTACCCTGTTCGACGGCGCCCTATACCAGTAGGAGGTTGAGCACTCGACGGGGCGTCTCCGCTTCCTCTTTCCTGTTCCTCTCCCTCTCTACTCTTCACACCCGCTGAAAGCTTTCGAGGCGAGCAGTTGACGCATACGTATGTACCTGCTGCAAAACTCGCTGAAGACGCTCGTGCGTGTCTTATCATTTATTTGATATCTTACTTCAATTGACTGATGGATGCTCTTCTGTAGATGGTGCTGAACCTGTCCCCGCTCGCGGCGCATATGAACGAGTCGCTGGCGTCGGTGAGGTTCGTTACCAAGGTACGCAACCGTCTCTTGCTTTACTCTTTTGTATTTCTTGGCTAGAAATCGTAGTCGACTGAGACAAAGACGAAGATAAAAATGAGGCTGGTAGAGACAGACGCATTCAATTTTCTTCCTTCTGTTTTTTATCTGTGTATTATTTTTTGATATATGTATAAGATATGCCGTCGCTTCGCTCCGACGGTTGTTGTACTGGTGCTGAACTCAAGTGCAATATTCTTACTTCTGTTCTTCGCAACCTTGAGAAACACCGGTACAATGACCGATTTGATAGTATTCAATATTCTTTAATTACATATGAACTTCGTCAACTACGGTGGGGAGATGCTTACACACATGTCCATTGCTGGAATCTCACAAAGGTCGGATGCGGAAGGGAAGTGAGCGGATTAGAGCGGCGAGAAAGAAATTATTTCGGTGGGGCTCGTACCGATTTGAGCCATAACATTATTCGGACTTGATAAACGGGTAGCAGAGACCCCGCAGTGCGGTGAGTGCATCAACCTCGGTAGCGTCGTGGCACGGAAACTCTGAAATTGCGCCGCTAGGTTAAATCGATTGAACGGGTGGATGGTGATGGCGGCGCACCGTGGACTCGCGGAGGCTTATGATTATTATCAAGTGTGGAAACTCATCAGAACTTTATTACGGTGTACGGAGGGCACCACGCACATTCCAGTCTAGAAATTGGTGCCGCCCATTCGGTTTTGCGAGCACAGCCAACACAGACTCACTACGTGAGAAAATTGGGTGGTGGGCCCTTGGATCAGATTTCACGAACTTTACCGAGCTGAGTGCAAGAAATAATGAATACAAGACATAGGGCAATTTGAGTGTACTCACGCCAAAATATCCCCCGCGGCGAATGGATTTTCGAGCCTAATACCCCCATACGTCCAACTAAACTCCCGCATGCTTAGATGGAGTAAGTCACCAATTAGACGCCGCGCGCACCAGTCTTCTGCATAACATCGATAAAGTAAGCGAGTGCAAAGAAATCGGCTCCAGGTAGGCAAGGCAGACTGCGGAGGTAAATTTAATCCAGAGCCCAAGTGCGCGTTCGAGAACCTAGCAGGGATATCGATAGGAGGGATAAGTGAAATGAGCCAGGCACAGGCGTGTCGCCGAGAGACTGAATAGATCAAGTAATATATCTCCAGTCCTCGGCGCGAGAGAGGGGATCCGTGAGCCCGAGCGAGTCTTGCGTAGCGGAGCCTGAAAAGCCAAGGTCTGTCATCCAACTGATGGCAACCGAGTTGGGACGCTCCACGCGAGTCTTGTGAGCCACAAGATCGGCTGAACCACGAAAACGAGCCCCACCAAATACGGGGGTTGAACTAAGAAAGATTCTGTGTGTCGACCTCGGCGCAGCCCCCCACGCGTAAGCAAGCCAATACAGGGAGCGCGAACCAGCGCCGAAGTGAACGAAAGAAACCCCCTAGCTGCGGTGTTCGTTCATTGAGTACTCAACGGGCCGCGAGCCACCCAGAGATTAGACGATGCGGATGCCGAGGACCGAGAGTTTAAATATCTATCTTGAATGCTTGAAGACACTCCGCGGCTGAGCGAGTTCGAGCAGAGTGAGTTTTACCTGCGAATCAACCCGCCAAAGATCGCGTCGCAGTGCTCCCGAGAGTATATCTATGCATCTTGCACGTTCCAGTCAATCAGTGCAGGAGCCGAGTCGGCGGTGCCTACATTCAAGTCAGCAGCGGAATCTAAACGCGAAATGGGGAGGAAAAGAAAAACACGCACCTGAAGGGTAGAGAAGAATATTTATTAGGTTGATTGTCCCGAGGGATGCGGAGATAGGTGCTGAGTTGGTTGTGATGGTTGTTGCTCTTGTGGTTGACCAGAGCGAAGACGTGCAGCGGATCTTGCGGACTAGGCAGGCCGAGGGAAGCAGAGCCCCGAGACGGCAGAAGGGGGCCATGCAGCGCAGGAATCGAAATCGAAATTGTAGGGCCATAGTGAGGCGTCTTGAGCGTGCGAGGGCGATTCGAGCGAAGTAAGGCGGCAGAACCCGAGTAGCGACCACCGTGAACAGACTTCGCGCGCAGAATACAGTGCGGAGTCGAAAGGCAACCAGCAGCACTGTAGCACGAGCGCGAGAATCTTCAAGTTGGCGCGATAGCAGCGCAGATCACCAAAGCGGAGAGAGAGAGAAGAGAAGCTTGAAGGTTGTGCGCCGCGGAACAGCGAGGCGGACTTGCGTGGGGACGGGGATATCGAGGATCACAGTCTGGGCGTGCGGGCGTGCGCATGGAATGTCGAGTCGGCGGAGCAGGGTCGCGGGAGAGGTCACGGCAGCGTGGAGGCGCGGTACGGGCATAATAACGGCTTATTAAGAGAGCGCGAGGGCGGGCGATGGTCGAACGGTACGAGAACGGGCAGCGAATAATTCTGAAAGAGATCATCATAGCTGTCCGGGTGACGAGAGTGCAAGACGTATATCTGAAGTGAGAAACGTGGTCCAGGGGAGAAGATTGGACGGGCATAGTTTCAGCCTCTAGAGCGAAGATCGGCCAGACGGAGGGGCATGGCGTAGGGCGGGAAGGGCGGGCGATTTCGAGCGTGAGCTGAGGGGCGATGATGGACGCGAAGGTCGGTGGGGGAGATTTAGTCAGAGGAGGCGAATGAAACCTGACAAAGATCATCGAGGGGGTCGGGCTGAATAGAATTGAGCACCTACTACTGGTTGTCACAGCGCACGTGCGTGGAGGATCCGCCGGGAAATAGGATTCTTAGTATGTCGCGTAGCCGTGGAATTCGCCAGGAAGACACGCGGAGCACGGAGGGAGTCGTACGATTTCTGGAGGAGCTTAATATATTGCGCCTGGGGGAAACACATGAGTTGGGCGCAAACGCGGGGAGTCCGACGACACACCTACTCAGGAACCGGAAGCTGTCATCGAATGTACGCTTCCCGTCACCCTTTCTCCTTCCCATCTTCGCGTTGCAAATAATTCGATTGTCGCGCTATTCTGCGCTGTTGCGCGGGCATCATGTCAATGGCTTCACCAGAGCGGCGTAAATACGATTTGGAGAGCTTTGACACGGAATAGCTCCGTCATTGGGCCGAGGAGATCGCTTGCGCGCGGAAATACCGTTTTGCGAGTAAGTGCCGGTGGAGCATTTGTGAGCGCGGAGTGCTGAGAAGTGCGGTCAGAGATGAAGGAAAGAGCGGCCAGGGATGTATTACATAGGACTTTCAAGGCGGCCGATGCAACGGGTGAAGATACAGCCAAAATCGACATGGCGGTTCTCCGCAAGAGGCGCCTGCCGAATCGGGATGTTGAAGTCTCGGCAGCCACTCGGCCTACCGGCGATCACCGATATGGCCACGTGGCTCATCTGCTCCTTCCATAGCGCCATGTCGCGCCGCGCTGGCGCGTAATTCTCAGGGTTCCTGCTGCCTTTTTCAAGCTAAAGCTCAGGGGTGCTCTACGCGAACAAAGTTGAACTGAACCACATAAACGAGTTGCCCATAAAACGGGATTTAAGCAAAACAGCTGTTTGTCGGCAGCCCACCACGCGCATGTAAATCAATACGGGACAGCGCGACCCAGCGCCGAAGTAATCAAAAGAAGCCTTCCTAGCTACGGTGTTCGTTCGTTGGGTACTTAACGGGCGCGAGCCAGCCAGAGATGAGACGATGCGGATGCTGAGATTATAAATATCTTGAAGACCTCAGCGGTCGAGTCAGACACAGAGTTGCGGAAGCCGTTCCAGCAGCAGCAAATCAACCCGCCGAAAGTCTTGTCGCGGTGCACCCGACCATATATATACGCCTCTTGAAGGCTCAAGTCAATCAGAGCAGGACGAGTCGAGGGGGGGGGGGGGGGGGGGGGGGGGCACGTGCCTACATGACATTCGAGTCAGCGGCGGAATTTAACAACGAGTATGGGGAGGAAAAGAAACGCGCACCGAAGGAGTAGAGTAGAATATTTAGTGGGTTTATTGCTCCGCGGAGTTGGGCACGGAGTTGGTTGTGATAGTCGTTGCTCTTGTGGTTGACCAGAGCGAAGACGTGCAGCAGATCTTGCGGACTAGGTGGGCCGAGGGAAGCAGAGGCGAGGGGAGCCATGAAATCCAAATTGCAGAGCCATAGTCGGCGTCTGGAGAGCGAGTCGTGCGAAGTAGGGCACGCAAGAGGACCACGACCCGAACAGACCTCGTGCGGGGAATACGGGATACAGCGCGGCGTCAGAGTCCAGCAAGGAGTCGAGAGGCAACCAACAGAACTGCAACACGAGCACGAGGATCTTAAAGTTTGCGCCATGGCAGAAGAGCAGTGTGCATCCGGAGTTGAGCATCCGCCAGAGGTGACCGACCGAGCGCCCCAAAGCAGAGAGAGAGAAGAGAAGCTTGAAGCTTGAAGGTCGAGCGCCAGCGGACTTGCATCATAACGGGGATATCGAGGATTGTAGTGCCGGAGCTAGTGTGGAATGTCGATGCTGCCGGGCAGGGTGGCGGGGAAGGTTACGGCGGTGTGAGATGGCGGCGTGGAGGCGCGGTACGGGCATAATAACGGCTTATTAGTAGAGCGCGAGAGCAGGCGATGGTCGAACGGTACAAGAATGGGCGACGAATAATTCTGAAAGAGATCATCAAAGCTGTAAGGGCGACGAGGGTGCAAGACATACACCGAGAAAATGGGAAATGAAATGAGTCGTCCCGGAGTAGGACGGGCATAATTTCGGCCTCCAGCGCGAGGATAAGCGATGTGGAGGACATGGTGAGGGCTTAGGGCGGGAAGTGCGGGGGGTTTCGAGCGTGCATTGAGGGTCGGTGACGGACACGAAGGCCGGCGAGGGAGATTTAGTGAGCAGAGGCGAATAAATACTGTAAAAGATCATTGAGGGAGTCGGGCTGAATAGGATTGAGCACGTGCTCCTAATTGTGGCGGCGGCGGCGGAGAGTGATGGTCGCAGCAAAGGTGCGTGATTCATTGTGGACAGTCGAGCGCGGACAGTCTTGAGTTAACAAAGCGGCGAGGGAGTAGAGAATGTGAGGAGAGAATGATGGGGAAGGAATGGAGGACGGGCGGCCGCGCGGGAGTTCACATAGCCTGAAAACGAAATATAATGCAGTTTTCATGGGAGTAAGAAATACTAAGAATACCAGGTTTCGCTGACGGTAGACGGACTTTGCCAGGAGGATCCGCCGGGAAATGAAATTCGCAGTATGTCGTGTAGCCGTGGATTCGCGAGGAAGGCACGGCGGAGCGCGGAGGGAGTCGTACGATTCCTCGGCAGCTTAATATGTTGTGTCTGGGGAAACACATGAGTTGGGCGCAAACGCGGCGACTTGACCACGCACCTTGTCGGGAAGCGGAAGCTTCGAGCAGATGCAAGCTTCCTTGAAAATCCCAGCATCATCTATCGCCTTTCCTCCGTACCGCTTCCCAATCTCCGCGGTGCGAATAAAATTGATTATCGCGGGATTCTGCGCACTTCTGCGCACTTCTGCCTACTTCTGCGAGCATCGTGGCTTCACCAGAGCGGCGGAGATACGAGTTGGAGAGTTTCAACCTGATAACTCCGGGATTGGGCTGAGGAGCTCGCTTGCACATGAAAACATCGTTCTGCGAGTAAGTGCCGTTGGAGCATTGTGGGCGCGAGAGGCGGAGAAAGAAGGCCAGAGGAAGAAGACGGAGGAGCCAGAGTTGTATTAAATGAGATTTGAAGGTGGCCGACGCAGTGGATAAAGCTAGCGCCAAAACCGACATGACGGTTCTCTGCAAAGGGCGTCTGCCGAATCGGGATGATGAAGTCTCGGCAGCGACTCGGCCTACCGGCGATCACGGATATTGCCACGTGGCTCATCTGCTCCTTCCATAGCGCCATGTCGCGCCGTGCTGGCGCGTAATTCTCAGGGTTCCTGCTGCCTTTTTCGAGCCCAACCTCGCGCCACCCTCGTAATTCGATCTCCTGGGCTCTTTCTAACAAGGAAATCCTCTCGGCTGCTCTATTCTGAGCCCGGGTCGCGAATCCCGCACCAGAGCGTGCCGCGTGTATTCCGTCGGAAGTAGCTTTATATCTTGCCTCCTGTGCTCCTCTACAAGTCCGCTGCGGTTCTCGGGCGAAATTGGGTCCTTTGCACAGATTACGTTTGGTGCTTCTGGGTTTCAAGGTGCTTGGGATTCTCGTTTAAATTTGGATACATCTGTTTTCTTCTCCGCGGCGCGAGCACTCTGTCCGCCAGACTGTAAGATCTCGCTCTCTAAGCGAACCTCGCGGTGACCCTCTCTCTGCCTCTGCCAGCAATTTTTGCGGTATGCTTCCATTTGTTCTTGTGAAAGGCCTTCGTGATTGTCAGCTCCAGGTCTTCTGATTACGTTCTGAGCTTTTGGGTTTCAAGATGGTTGGTCTTTCGGCTCAGTGCTCGGTTCGCGAGCCCTCAATTATTTTGCGCCCGGAGTTTGAAAGCGGCGGCGACGACTGCTTGTCAGAGAACCTGGAAGTGCAGCGTTGATGCCCGCTTTCTTTGGTCCAAGGTTTCCGACAAGAACCGCGAAGAGTGGGCAAGACGTTCGCGATTTGCGTGTTTCAAGCAGGTTGAACAATTCCAATCCTTGTTCTGGGTGTGACGGATTCCCAGTTGGACGAAACTGGGCAATGTCTTTAGTTTTCCTGGTTCTGGAAACTGGCATGCAACTCGAACATCATCTCTGCTGATTTTCTTCTGGATAAAATGGATCCTCTGGGACGCGACGCTTCGGAACTATTTGACAGGAAGCTCGAAGTACCACGTTACGTTGCTGGCCAGCTCCCACGTTTCAAGGAGGTTGGATTTGGATTTCCCGCGTGAAAACGATTCCATTGAGTTAGCCCTACTCTGCAATTTTCTTTCTGCTCCGCGTGCGGATCCCACAGCGCCCAGGCCCGCTTGCTCTGCGCCTCAATTTCCCACCTTGGATTTCTCTGCCAAATCAATACGTGGCCTGCAACTCTGTTGGTACGGAGTATCAATTAACATCGCTCGGAATTCTGTCTATTTCCGCGCCCTGGGCTTCCCCTGTCATCAAAGGAAGCCCGAGTACAATACATTACGTTTGCGAGCTTTTGCGCTTCACGGTCGGCTGATCTCTTGGGTCCTGAAATGGTTCTGTCTTCATCCTGGTGTTCCGCTCCGGTGGTTGGTCGAGCTCGGAATTCAAAATTTCATGACTCAGAGGCTGTGGCGGAACATTGGCTTGTCTCACGCTCAGCGCTCTGAAACGCCCGGCCGAATTCAGTTCCCTTCGGCGGTGTTCTGACTTATTACGTCGATTACCGGACGTATAACGTGTTGCGTGCGCAAGCCTTGTGTCTCAGAGGAACTGTCATACCGCACTTTTTCTCCGCCGGTTCTCGCTAAAGTTGCTTCTGCCTCATAGGTTCGAGGAAGCGTAGGCAACACTTTGCTTCGGCGTTTCAGGGTGGTTGGTTTGCGCGCTGTTTTGATCTTCTCAATGTTGGTTTCCTTGGTCCTGGTGGCTCTCCTCGCATTAAGGCACCGACCCTATACTCTGTCCGGGAGGATTTTCAGGCTAATGATTCAGTTTGAACGCATGCAGAGTCTACACAAACCTTGGCTTTTATTTCTGGCTTCGGTGCTTCAAGGTGCTTGGCTTGAGTGCTATTGTTACCACAGTGCAATGCACGAAACCCGTTGCTCCTGGTGAACATCTGCTCCTGCGTAGGCCGCGGCTCAATTCATGAACCGGGGCTCGGGATTGTGCTGTCGCCGGAGACTCTCCACCTGGGAGGATCCAGTTTCTCGGTCAAGACTCCGGCAGGACATTTTCGAGCCGCACATTGGACCCAAGTATCGATCGAAGCCCAAAATCCCGCAAACCGACAGTGCGGCTCTGGAACTCAGCTTCTATGATGTGCCTTCTACGATTAATTTCAATGTGGGTCCTTTTGAGAATTTCTCTCCTGCTCGCGAAGACAGAGTTACGATTTCATGAACAACTTGTCAAGGGGGTTGGGTTTTGCAGTCTGGGCGCTTTCTGTTGGCTGCTCCGTGGTGCTCCTGTTTTTTGTTCAGCAGGTGTTTTGTGCTACGCGTTCAAGTTCACGCGGCGCACTGTCTTGATCTTCTGGGCCTTCGTGTCTGCTCCTCTGTAATTAACGCCTTGTGACACGTGTCACTGACTGGACTCGCTCGGACGACCACCTGATGCCTCTCTCTCTCTCGATGTCCCGCGTCTTCCTTTCTGGATCTAAATATTTCTGGTGAAGACACCGTTACGTCTCGCTATTCATTGTTTGAAGCTAGTTTGGACGGCGGGATTTCTTTCGGCGAAGAACCCGGTTCTCGTCCAGCTGAGTCTTATGCACCGATTACGTGCTCGCCATCCGCGTTCCACTGGTTGAGATTCGCATTTAGGCCGCGCAGCTCTCCTCCCCCGCAGCGTGGGCCCTTCCGGATTCTAATCTCCAATGTTTTCCACTGCCGCACAGCACCTCTCCGCTTTTGTTTTTTTTGCACGGCCTGTCCCCTCCGACTATTCTGGCGAGTCTTGTCCAGGATGGCCGTGGCTTCTTCTGAGAGAACTCGGAAGCCAATTTATTTTGCCGGCGATTTCCGCGCAACCGATCCAGCTCGCTTCTCTTGGTGCCTTACGTTTCAAACTTCGGTGTCCGGAAGCGCATTAACACCGCGCATTGCGTTCTGCGTCGGTGTTGCAAGGGGGTTTGATGGACTCTGCGGCGTAGCGTTTCCCAGTCCGGCTCCAGGCCGAATAATGCCAAAATCTTACGTCGCTGCCTTGAAGGCTACACGCGGCTTATTTCCCTATACAGGTGCGCTGCATTGAATTTTCCCGGCAATGTTATTCAATTAGTCTGGATTTCCAACTTCGTCGTCAAGACCTTGTTTGGAGGCGAGAATTCTGACCAATGTTGCGCGGGCACGCGGCGGGGGCGGAGATAAAATTGAAGGCCATAATTTGACGCGAAGCAATTGGGTTTCTTGGATGGCTCGCTTCCGGCGCAACCACACCACCACACAAGCTCGTTTTCTCCCTTCAACCACTACCACCCCAACCATTCCTCCCCGCTGCCCCCATCCTTTTATGGGATTTTTTTTGGACGTCCCGAGGCTATGGTGCCGGCGCCAACCCAGCGCTCTTCTCTACCGCAACCAGCGCTCAACAGCTATATGCGATTTCTAGAGTTCTTGCTATTCGCATTTTAACTCTCCTCTC
The DNA here is from genome assembly GCA_029289555.1 of Mycena latifolia. Classification (NCBI taxonomy): domain Eukaryota; kingdom Fungi; phylum Basidiomycota; class Agaricomycetes; order Agaricales; family Mycenaceae; genus Mycena; species Mycena latifolia. Next base: position 44,473 of record JARJLE010000107.1, on the reverse strand, counting down.
ATCCTTAGTACATGCCGAACCTCAGTTGGTAACCTCCGAGACGACGTGCCGCGGATATTCGACAGCATATATCGGAGCCCCCCCGCGCTATCGCGCCGCACCCTTTCTCGGTGCTATTTCCCGCTAGCGACTCTCCCCCTAAAAATCCCCCAAATTGACCGCTGTTCGGCCTACGCCGCTATTTTTTCCGGTGCGTCCCTCGTTACTTCATACTTACTTTTAGCACGCGATTTTAATTAACCACAAATTCAGGGACCAGAAAGAGGAAGAGAAGAGCACAGTGGATTGAGGGTTGTGTGCATTTTTATTGTACGGATGCGATACTGTACTTGTGCGTTTGCGAGCTTGCGACATCGAGCAGGTAAGTTAAGATAAGTACGGTCAGTAACGGGAGGAAATCGGAGGAGATCGGGTTTCTTTCGGCCCGGGCGACACTGCCACTGGTGTGCCTGTGCCTCTTCCAATCGCCCACTGCCCTCGATGCCCGCCGTGTCCGCGTCCGACGTCTGTGTACTCGAGGCGTGCATGCGACGAGAATGAGGCTGGTCGTAAATGTGCACGAGACGGACCAGAAATTTTTTACCACTAGTAACCGCATCAGCATCGACCTCGTCAACCTCTCCATACGCATCCACCTCTTCTACGGGACCGTCGCGAATACGGCCGAGGAAGGCGAGCACAGGGGCGTGTACGTCACGGTGGCGCCGAGTGTGAGCTCGAGGACGGCCACACCCCTTCAAACGATCGGTTCTTGCCCGGGCCCCACCCCAGTGCGTGCTCCATCCCGACGGCTGAATCGAATCCTCATACAGCTACCCATGTCTTTCCTTCCGGGCCCGCATAACGTATCCCAGAGACGAAATCGCTCAAGCGCAAAGTCATTCCCTCGGGGGTCGACATCCGCACAAGAAGGGCACCGCCCGACGCCTCGACTCCAATGCCAACGCGACGTCCTCGGCGTCAACGAGTACTGGCGCCTCCAAACCCGCCGTTACGCCGCGCCCCGCCCGCCTGCGCCTGCGCCGTGCGCAAAACCTCTCCTCACGCCCCACCAGTCTCGCGTCTGCGCGCAGCGGCTCGAGTCCAAAGTCGCGGCGTCGTCGAGCACCTCCGCGTCGAGGTGCCTTGCCGCGCAGCTTGTGACCGCAGGCGCGTGCAGCGTGCGCGTGAGGACGGCGAGGCTGCGGCGCGCGCGGAGGCGCTCGCGCTCACTACGAACTCGCCGGTGCCCGCAGGGAAGACGGCATTCGTCTCCGCGGACGAGATGCGGTGCGCAGTCGGCCGCGAGCGCGGTATCCGCGTACGGCGCGGGCAGCGGCTGGGCTGCTGCGCTAGGCGAGGAAGAAAGTGGAGGAGAAGGAGGCGCACGCGGAGCTCGCAGGCGCGGTGGGCAGCAGGAAGAGCTGGACGACGGACGGCGGGGCGTGCGTCTTTCCTTTCTTCCTCTCGCTCTGCCCCCCCGCGCTGATGCATTTGACTGAGTCGGAGGAGATGCAGGGGATGATCCCACGCGCGGTGGTGCAGGTCTTCCGCGTCGCGGAAGGGCTCACGGACAAGGGCAACACCTGCACGACAGAGGACTAGTCCCTCGAGATCGTACGTCCCTCTCTCTCTCCTCTCCTCTGACCCTCCCATGCCTTTGCTCACATGAAGCCCACAGCAAGAGACGATCACGGACGCGCCGGGACGCAGCGAGCCGCTGCGTACACACGACATCCACCACCGCTCGATGCCGCACCGCACCCCCGTCTCGGTCGTGTGCGCGCCCGCGCTCACGGGGCCCGCGCAGGTTCAGGCGTCGCGGCGATGTTCATGAACGCACGCACTCGATGTCCACACTGCGCATCCGCGGAATACACCGCCCTTGTGGACGTGCGTAGGTCTTATCGCTGCTCGCGCAGTCGGTGTCCGCGGAACGCTCGCTGCCCGCGCATCCGCAATCCACTCCGGCGCTGACTGACTCCCGTGCACGCGCGGGGCGTCGGGCGCGTGAGCGTGACGGCGCCGCCGCGCAGCGCATCAATCGGAATCCGAGTCTGCGCGCGCTGGGGACGTCGCCGCGGCGCTCGGCGCTGGGCCCGGCGCGCATGTCACGGTGCCCTGTCGGATGGTGCAAAGGACTCGACCTCGACGGCGCCCTATGCTGGTAGGAAGTTAAGCACTCGACGGCGCGTCTCCGCTTCCTCTTTCCTGTTCCTCTTCTTCTCTACTCTTCACACCCGCTGACAGCTTTCGAGGCGAGCAGTTGACGTATACGTATGTACCTGCTGCGACACTCGCTGAAGACGCTCGTGCGTATCCTATCTTTTACTTGATACTTGTGTTGACTGATGGGTGCTGTTATGTAGATGGTTGTTAACCTGTCCCCGCTCGCGGCGTACCTCACCGAGTCGCTGCCATCATTGGGTTCGCTACCAAAGTGCGCGCGCGGTCTCTTCATTCTGTGTCCTTTAAAAGTATATTCCTCGAGTTCTGTGTATTTTGAGACGTGAATATCATTCGTCCGGAGCAGCGGGAAACCCTAATCTTAGATCCCGCGCAACTCGTCGTCGGAAATAACGGAGCACTCGTACTCGAACACAGAAAGACAAGACGGAGATGAAGATTAAGACATCGACCCGTTGAGGCTGGGCGGGTCTTTTTGGCGCGTATGTATGGATTTTGGTGTATTCTTATCGTACATATGTTCCGACAACTCAATTGATGAAGAGTTCGGCGGGCGTTGGAGGGTATTGATGGATAGTGTAAGTTTGGGGAGTGCCCCAGTCCGCAGACGAAAGGGACGATGCTCGACTTAGTGTAGGGTGCCTACTATTCAAGTGCCAGCAATTGATTTCCATCCATTGGGGAACCTGATTGAATCGAGGGAATCTTTTATAATAATTGGCACATAATGATACTCTTGCTATGAGCCAAGTAGTGTTTGTACAGTCTTACGGCCAGCCAATTTGTCCTGCAACTGTCCGAGGCCTGCGCAAGGTGAAATTATTGCACCGTGGGCTTGTGACTGTAATAAACGTGAAGAGATCGCTACTAGAATGGTTAGAATAAATTCTACAATAGTCGTCTCTTCCTACGCATGTTCCTCATAAAATGCTGTGCACTGTTAACATTTGCCTAGGGCAACTGGTTCAGGCCAGTGTTGAGTCGATTGGTACAACTCCGATCAAATCTCGGAAATTTGAATGGCGGACAGAGGCAGCTGCCAACCCTTTTGAGATTGTTCCTCTGAGGTGATGTGAAAACTTGGAAATATCTTCTGAGACCCTTCTGAACTTGCACTAAAACCTTGGCCACTGTGTGGAAACGAAAATGGCCACAAGGAAAGATGGGGAAAAGCGGCGCATGGCGGCCATCATCAAAAAGTTGATCTTGACTGAAATTTCAGTCAAACACCTGCTTCACTGAAAGAATTTCTTGGAGACTGGCTAAACTGGCTTTTACTGAATTTAGGTGTCTCCAAAAAATCAGCACAGAAAACGGAAAAGGCAAGTTACACGTGAGTCTACAGCGAGAAGCGGGGTTGGAACTGTCACCTGCAGAGAACGATGTGCCACGCCGCTGTTCCTCATTTTTTTCTACCATTTACTTTAGAAGGCGGACAGATGGTTTTTCACAAGTTTTGAGCTCAGAGAGGAAGTTTTTCAATTATTCAGCTCATAGGTAAGTTGTCGGCAGCTGTCGGCATCTGCCACCCCAATGTTTCCGAAATTGATCGGAGATATATGCAACTCAGTTCGGGGATAAATAGCTTCCGGCATCCCGGCACACAGCATCAAGACAGCTTCTATCGCACAGCCTCTTGATTCTCATCTTGCCCTCTGCCCTCATGGCCGAAGCACTTGGCACCCTCGCCAGCGTCCTCCAGCTTGTCGACACCATACTGAAGGCCCGGGAATACTTCAAGGACTTCCATGAGGCACCGAAGGACCAAAGGAAGCTGTTCTCGGAGATGGAGGGACTCAAGGCACTCCTCGGGGAGCTCGACAAACGGGTGACGGGGAACCCATCCAGCGAGGCTTTCTCGCAGATAGTGGGACCATTAGCCGCATTGAAAACCATGATGGGACATGTCACTGAGAAGTTGGGACCTGTTGGTGGACTGTTGAAGCTTACCAAAAGGCTGAGTTGGACTCTGTGGAGCAAGAAGGAGGTGGCTGGATACCTGGAGGAGCTCGAGCGCATTAAGGTCTTGATCAATCTCTGGTTAACAATGGACATCTGGTATGCCTATTCAGTTGATCAGAAAGCTTTGTGTATTTATCCATTCTAGGGATGTGGGCCAGAAACAAATGTCTAACCAGGACAGTGAGTGGAATGAAATAAGGCTCTTTAGGTACTTTAGCTTGACTCCAGGTATTCTGAACACTGTGCAAGAGCAAAAGGACACCATTGATGGTGAGTTCAGGACTTCCTGTGTCTCCTCCATCAGGCTCAATTCATTGCCAAAGCCGAGAAGCGGCAAAAGATCCTTGATTGGATGTCACCATTAAACTTCCTCCAGCGACAGGCTGATGTATATGGTACTCTTCAGCCAGGAACTGGTAAATGGCTTCTCGGAGAGGCCCAATTCCAGGATTGGGAATCTGGTCCTGGCAAAGTCTTGTTCTGCCATGGGATTCGTATGTGGATCTTGCATGTTGTCTAGATTGATTCTGATGTAAATATAGCTGGAGCTGGGAAGACTGTCCTTGCGTATGTGATGGCTCTTCAAGCTAAATTGATTTAGCTCACAATATATTAGGTCACTTGTAGTACATCATCTGGAGACCCGTGCTCGGACTACTGACATTGGCTTGGCCTGCATCTATCTGAACCACAAAGAAACAGAAACTCAAACCATCACTAATCTCCTTGGTGGCCTGTGGAGACAGCTCATGTTGGGAAAACCCATTTCTGCTACAGTGCAGAACTTGTATGACTACCACCATGAAAGACAGACAAGGCCCCAGGCAGAGGAAGTCTGCAAAGCACTGGACTCTGCTGTTGCCCAATACTTCAAGATTTTCATTGTCATTGATGCGCTGGATGAATACCCAGAGAATTACCGGCATCGCTTCCTCAAATATCTGGGCACGCTTGGGCCTACAGTCAATATCATGATGACTTCACGACCTCACATCAATCTGGATTCCCAGTTACCAAACTTGAAGACCATTGAGATCCGTGCAACTGAGGATGATATTCACAAGTATGTGAATGCACAGATTCAAAATTCAGTTCGTCTCTCAAAGCATATTCACACCCGCCCTGAATTGTGCAATGAAATACAAGCTATAATCGGTGAAAATGCGAAGGGAATGTGAGTGACCCAATTTTTTTCATTTCAAAACTCTCATTAACATTCATCTGGGCAGGTTCTTACTTGCCAAGCTTCATATTGAATCTCTTGCGACAAAGAATACCATCAAGGCAGTCCGAGAGACTTTGCAGCACCTACCAAAGGATTTAAAGCATACCTATGATGAAGCAATGGAACGGATCAACCACCAGACTGAGGAGGATAAACAATTGGGGCTGCTTGCTTTGACTTGGGTGGCAAATGCAAAGCGGCCACTCTCCGTTGCAGAGCTACAGGAAGCGTTGAGCATTGAACCTGACTCTACATTTCTCGATGTTGACAATCTTCTGGACATGGACATCATCTTGTCTGCTTGTGCTGGCTTGATCATTGTGGATGAAACAGTGGCTGTGGTCCGACTCATTCACTATACCACACAAGACTACATGGATAGCATGCAATCCCAGTACTTCCCATTGGCCCATACCATGATTTTTTCCACCTGTCTGACATACCTATCCTTCTCAGAATTTGAAGCTCTACCAGACTGGGAAACAGAAGACTTCTTTGTGGTACATCCATTCTTCAAATATGCCCAGTACTGCCTCATACATGCCAAAGGAGAGCCTGAGCTTCATCTTCAAGACAAACTCATGGCCTTCCTCACTGGAGCCTCCAGATTCACTAGTGTTTGGGATGATACAGTTCCATGGAAGGGGATCTACAAGGACCACTATTTCCCCCCTCTATGTCTCTCAGCAGCATCTGACTTGGAAGTAACAGTGAGACAATTGTTCGGCCAGGGAATAGCACCAGAGGACATGGATGCTGGTCTATGTGCAGCCTCATCTAATGGTCACATTCACCTGGTTCACTTGCTAATTGATGCAGGTGCCACAATCAACTCGAAGGATGTTCATTATGGAAATGCTCTGTATGCTACATCAGAAGCTGGCCATGAGTCAGTGGTCCAACTCCTCATCGAGAAGGGTGCAGATGTGGATGCACAGGGAGGGGGCTATGGAAATGCCCTTCAGGCTGCATCATGGCATGGGAATGAGTCAGTGGTTCAACTTCTGATTGAGAAAGGTGCAGATGTGAATGCACAGGGCGGGTTCTATGGAAATGCCCTTCAAGCTGCATCTCACAAGGGACACAAGTCAGTGGTTCAGCTTCTCATTGAGAAGGGTGCAGATGTGAATGCACAGGGAGGGCATTACGGAAATTCTCTTCAGGCAGCATCGGCGAAGGGACAGACACCAGTGGTTCAGCTCCTTCTCGACAAAGGTGCTGATGTCGACCAACAGGGAGGGGAATATGGACAGTATGGAGGTGCCCTCGATGCCGCATCGGCCGAGGGCCATAGTGCCATTGTTCAAATCCTCCTCGATCATGGTGCAGATGCTAGTTTCCTTCAGTGATACCGGCCTGTTTGCCTCCGGCATTTGGAATTCTAGCCAAGATATGGTCATCGTTTCATTTGTCGAAATACATGATACAAATAGTTACCTTTCTGTTTTCCGAACTTTCTTAAATGTCACCATATCAGTCTATATGTAAAATTGTATTGAGTGAGGAATCCACAATGAGGTAAGCAGAGCCAGCATCCACACGGATACCTTTTCTACATTTGAACGGTCCTCGAGCCTCCACGCACATCTGGCCATATTTCCCGGCATGGTATACATATATCGAACTCGGCCGAAAGTAATGAATAAAAATGAACATGTTATGAGTGCCAGTGGTTCAAATGTTGCCCGTTCACAGATGTGTTCATCAATTCTCAACAAAGCAAAGAATGCAGGTGCGCACTACTCACTTGCTTAGGTGAACTTAAAAATTGAACCACACAAAAGAAATAGTTGGAGAAAATTGATGGCCCAGGCTCAAGTTGAACAAGCTCTCTCTACTTTCAGCTTTTCACGCACATATTCAGTGTAGGTGTGCACCCCACGCCTCCGGGCCTCACTTTGTACGACCTCAACTTCATTAAGTGTGTTCAAATTTAACAAGGGAAAAAGCAGGTGGGAGAGAGGATGGCCCAGGTTCGAGTTGAACAAGCTCTCCTGCTTCATTCCTCATGATGTCAACTTGAAGAGTGCATGTGCGCACCGTGCGCTTCTGGGTCTAATTTTCTAGCCAGCGAGTTTGTTACGTGCATTTAAATGGGTGTGCGAGAGGAAAGGACTCCGTCCTAGCAGGGGTACTTGAGGAATAAGTGAAAGGAAGCAGAGCCTGACAAGCCAAGGTCGGTCATCTAAGAGTCTGTTCGGATGCGTCAATATATTGTCATTGTTGATTGTTGTACCATATCGAGTAATCTCATTGTCGATTACTAAGGCTGCCTAGTAGTGACCTGAGTGACCCGACGTGATTGCGTCTGTTCCCACGCCAATCTACACGCGTCGCAGACGCGTTCCAGCCACTATGCCACCTCAAAACATTGATCCTGCGCTACGGAGACGTGTCCTATTGGCTGCTGCATGGATTATCCAAGCTGTTTCCCTTGCTGTCCTCATTTACGCCAACCCTTTGTACTGGAAACAGCACTACCACACTTCGGCACTCACTGGTGACGCCTGGGTGTCTGAGCTCATCAATGGCCATCCAGAGCGCATTCACTGCGAACTGGGGATGTATATGCATGTCTTCCTCATTTTTGTTGCTGAGCTTCGAGGTGTTTCCGGCCTGGAGGACTCAAAGTATCTACGGCTGGAGGAGCAGGCTGCCATCTTCCTCTACATGTGTGTGACAGGCTTGTCTGTTCGTCATGTGGGGGAACGATTTCAACATTCCAATGAAACAATATCCAAGTGAGTTTATCCCTTCTTTGTCCCTCCCTATTTTTAATTGCATGATTTAGATATTTCCGCCGCATTCTTATCGCTGTCGCATCTCCCCCGTTTTACACCAAGTATGTGAAGCTGCCACTCATTGATGACCCCGTCCTGGAACGCATACTCGACAACCCAAAATGGTTTCCATTCTTCGAGGATGCCATCGGGGCTATGGATGGTACACACATAAATTGTTGTCCATCGGCTGCCGAACGCCATGCTGCCCGGAATCGCAAAGGCAGAGTCTCTATGAATACCGTTTGCTGCTGCTCCTTGGATATGGAATTCCAGCATGTCACCAGTGGCTGGGAGGGATCAGCTGCGGACGGTGCTATCTACAACGATGCTCGTCTTCACGATCTTCGTGTACCGGAAGGCAAGTACTACCTGGCAGATGCTGGGTTTGGGATATGTGATGCCCTTCTTGTCCCATACCGTGGTGTGCACTATCATCTAGCTGAATGGGGTCGGGCAAATGTACGGTGTGTAATCCCAATTCATAGCTGCTTTCATGTTAATGAGTAGTGACTAGTCCTGCAAATCGAGAGGAGTTGTTTAACCTGCGACATGCCTCTGCTCGGAATGTCATCGAGCGGATTTTTGGTGTCGTCAAAAAGCGGTGGACTATCCTTGTGTATCCACCTCAGTTCGACATGGAGATTCAAGCCCGAATTCTCCCTGCGCTTGCTGCTGTCCATAATTTAATTCTCAAGCACGATCCAGAAGATATCCTTGACCTCGATGACGAAGACGGAGATCCAGACCCCGGTGCACGCAGTGATGTAGACTTCGGAGCATTAGGCAAGGGCCCTGCAGACGATGACGAAAAGAAAAGGGCAACAGAAATCCGGGATCGAATTGTGCAGGCTATGTGGGAAAGCTATCAGGAAATACTTCGCGAGCGAGGAGAAGAAGTTGAGTAGAGATTGATTTATTAATAACACAAAGAAGCGTTCGATTAGTGGAATACGAAGCCTCCCGTATCCATCCCTACACCCAGGCTGTAGTCAAAGTCCACCAAGCCAAGCTTATTTTTAATCCACGACTTGCGCAACGACTCGTCCATGAGTACGGCATACGTGTTGACGGCCTTCGTATTGTTCTCCAGAATATTGATGAAGGCAACGAGCTGTTGTGATGTTAGCCAACCTGCCTCCAACTGTTGAGCCCGCATAATAGCCCTCTGCACTCGACGAGGGGTGGCCTCCAACCCGCCGCGATCGGCCGGGGCGAGAGCCACGCGGATGCTATCGCCAACATCTGTGACGGAGTTTGCGAGCTGTGCGAGAGCGGCGGATCCAGATGAGACGCGAGGTTTCTTGACTACCGGTCGAGAACGAGGAGGTGTCGAAAGGGCCGGGCGCTTTTTATTCTATGAGCAGTATTAGATCACTATGCATGTACAAAAGAATAAAGTAACCTCGGGCTCCTTAGGAGCAGGAGACGCTTCAGGGGATCCCGAATCGAAGGGGCCCCAGGCAGGACTTGAAGAACGTCCTCCGGTGTTACGGCCGTTGATCTGCAGCATGTTGCTTGGTGTGTCCTCACCGTCCTCGTCGCTGCCCGATTTGTCCGCCAGATCGTCTCCGTCGACACCGGTGCCCAGGCTAGCATGGTAGACATGAGCCCCGGACACCCTAGGAGGCATGAGCTCATCCATGAGAGCCAGCCACTCCCATCCTTTGTTTTTGAAAGGCTTAGCCTTCGGGTGTGCCGTGACGTAGTCGTCCCATGTCGATTGGGTTTCCGCAGTGATGCAGGCCCCCTTTTCGTTGTCCCAGTGCCATCCCGAGTTCTTACGGATCGCGTCGACAACAGAATATATGCCCCGAAGCTTCAGGACATGAGATTTTGCATAAAAAGACAGACAAGCACGCACCTGAGCATATTTATCCTGGCATACTTTGGCCGTCTTGGGGGCACCTTTCTTTACATCAGGTTGCAGCCTGGACGATGCATCTGTGAAGACCGGCCCCGGGAAGTTGCCGCCGTCCCCAGCTTTGTCTTTTTTCGTCACAAGGAACTGGAGGAAGTTTTTGGTCTCTAGTTGCTCCCATTGGGCCTTCTCAGCCTTGGATGTGCCGGAGCCAGCCGGAATAGAGGCAGGGTCGTCGTCGGCCACCTCCTGGTGCTGTCTCGGGGGCATCGTCGCGTCGAAAGCTCGTCAAACGCCCGTTTGTACCGTGTAAGATTGGTGTGGGAACGGACGCAATCATGTTGGGTCACACATCAGGTCACTACTAGGCAGCCTTAGTAATCGACAATGAGATTACTAGATATGGTACAACAACCAACAATGACAATATATTGACGCATCCGAAGTTCGATTCCGAACAGACTCTAACTAGCGGTAACCGAATTGGGACGCTCCACGCGAACAAAGATGAACTGAACCACATAAACAAGCCCCCCAAAAAATGGGAATTTAAATCAGAGAGATGTGTGTCGGCCGGGAGCAGCCTCCCACGCTTATGTAAATCAATACGGGACAGCGCGAACCAGGGCCAAAGTGATCGAAAGGAGCTTTCCTAGCTGCGGTGTTCGTCGGGTACTTAACGGGCCGCAAGCCAGCCAGAAATCGGATGCCGAGAGTTTAAATATCTATCTTGAAGATTTGAAGACCCCGGCGGCCGAGTGAGACTCAGAGACGTTCCAGCAGCAGTGTTACGTACTTGCAAATCAACCCCCCAGAGATCGCGTCGCGGTGCGCATCTTGCGCGTTCAAGCCAATCAGCGCAGGAGTCGAGTCGGCGGGGGCGCATGCCTACATTACATTCAAGCCAGCGGCGGCATTTAAACGCGAATATGGGGAGAAAGAGAAAACATGAACCGAAGGAGCAGCGTGGAATATTTATTAGGTTAAGTGCCCCGAGGGAGGCGGAGTTGGTTGTGACAGTTGCTCTTGTGGTTGACGAGAGCGAAGACGTTAGGGGTGGCGGAGTTAGCGCGCTCATTTCGGGTACCTACAGAATATGCACGACTAACGGTTCAATCTTGCGGACTAAGTAGGCGGGCCGAGGGAAGCAGAGGCAAGACAGCAGAGGGGGCGCCATGTAGCACAGGAATCGAACTCGTACAGCGATCTTCTCGGCGTCTTGAGCGTGGGCAAGTCGTGCGGCGGCAGGTCGGGAGCGGCCGGTGTCCGAGCGGCCGAGGAGAGCAAGCCGTGCAAAAAGGATCAAGATCGAAGTAAGGGCGGCGATGATGCGAGGCGTACCTAGCGACGGTGGCGGAGAACCCGACACCGGCAACACTACTCAAGTCAAACATATCTACACCGTACTATGGAGTCTGGGTGTGCACCTCGTGCCTCTGCACCTTTCTTCCTCCTCAATTCACCGGGTTATGTAGGTGGGTTCAAAATTTGTCCTAAAGCACCCGTGTGCAGGAGACTAGTTCAATGTCAATTTGAGTGAAAAAACTGGTTAGATGAAGAAAACATGGCCAAGGCTCGAGTCAAACGAGCGTCCCCTGCTATCGGTCGATTTCGACGTTGAACTCATGGAGTGTAGGTGCATACTGTGCGCCCCTATGCCTTGTTTCCAACCTCGTTAGGTGAGTTCAAAATTACACAGTTGGGGAAAACAGCATAGACAAGAGGCATGGCCCAGGCTCGAGTCGAACGAGCACCTCTTACTTCGCACTCGGGAGACCTCACATTGAGTGTAAGTGTGCACCCCGCGCCCCGGGCCTGTCTACTCAGTGAAGTAGGTTTCGAAATAATGTAAACGGTGAGGAAGAAAAGCATGGCTGAGCAGGATAGCCTAGGCTTGAGTCGAACGGGCACTTCCTGCGAAAGCAAATAATGCGTGTTATAAGAGAATGCAGATGCACCCTGTGCGCCTCTGAGCTCTCCTCCCTCCTCGAATTACCAGGCAAAATCGAACAATCAGCTTTTCACGCACATACGAATATTGACGCACTAGAAGTATGGCCTGCCTTTTCTTCCTGTCAAATTCAAACGAGCTTGGTTTAATTAGAAATAACCTAAGAGTGAGGACACCGGACGCGTTCTATAAGTGGTCCATTCATAAGGCGGCATCGTCGGAGGGTGTTGTGGGTTCTAAGTAATACCCGCTTCGATCACGGCGTAAGATTGGTATTTTAATAAATTTCCGAATTAGGCGGCCGTGCATAGAAACGGCTTCGTTGGGCCCGTCCGCGCACCAGGATGATGGGCGATGGAAATCATAGCAGGGCAGTGATTTCCATTATCACGATGAAGGTGTGATGAGTGACCGGCGGAAGATGCATTTCAGGGCGCGTTAGAAGAGAAGAACTTAATTGAGCATTGAGAGCGTCGTGCATTCACGGCGTTGGTTAACTAGTGGGTGGCGACCGCGTACGGTGAGTAACGGGAGGAGATCGGAGGAGATCGGGTTTCCTCCGGTCCCGCGGTCCGGTTGACACGTCTCGCTTGCACCCGTCTTCCTTGAATCGACCTCTGCCCACCTAACTCGTCGCTGAAGCGCAAAGTCATCCCCGAGGAGGACGACATCGAGGAGCAGCCGCACAAGAAGGGTGGCCCCTCCTGCCAATGCGACCACCTCGGCGTCCAGCAGTACTGGCGCCCCCAAATCCGCCGTCATGCCACGCCCGCTGACGCGCCCCCGCCCGCCCATCGCCGCTCCCGACGTCATCGCACACCTCCACCAACGCCTCACCGCCCTCGAGTCTGCGCGCAGCCAGGACGCCGAGCGGCTCACCGTGCTCCCCGAGTCCAAAGTGGCATCATCGTCAAGCACCTCCGCATTGACCGCAGTCGAGGCGGACCTCCTCGCCGCGCAGGCGCAGCTGGCGGGCGCCTATGCCGAGCTCGTGACTGCACAGGCGCAGCTGTAGGCCGAGCTTTACACCGCGTGCCCAGCAAGAAGAGGAGAGCTCGACAGTGGAGTGCGAAGGTGTGTTTGTTCTCTTCTTCTCTTCTCTCGCACTCCACAGTGCGTGGTGTCACCCTTGCCGCAGACTCGTCCCACGCCCGTCCGCCCGTCCGCTCCCCCGTGCGACTGGCGCCGGCGTCCTTCCACGCGTCTCACGGCGCCTCGTTTGCCCGTACACCGCACCGCGCCGCGAGGCATCCCACTCGCATTCTTACTTCTGCATACCCGCTGTACTGCCTGGTACACTCAATACATCCTCTCCTCCATTCCGTTTCCTCCCTGTCCGTGCGCGCGAGAATGCGAGAGCGCGCCGCGTGAGCTGCATACCGACTCGAGTGATGCCCCGCGCTCTTCGTCATTCTCCCGCCGCGTCGCGCACATTGCACAGCCGCTCATCTTCGCGCACCAAGTTCTGCTATCCTGCTTCCCACCTTTCCCCACTCGCTCCGAGTCCACACCCTCGCCCTCAGTGCTCACTCCGCCCGTGCGTTCACTCATACTGTCTATCCCTCACCCGGTGTGCTATTTAATGCACTCACCCCAAAATATCCCCCGCGGCGAATGGAATTTCGAGCCTAATACCCTCATACGTCCAACGAAACTCCCGCATGCTCAGATCTCAAGTAAGTCATCACCAATTGGACGCCGCGCGCACCAGTCTTGTGCGCAACACTGATAAACTGAGCGAGAACTGAGCGAGCATACATAAGGATGGGCAAGGTAGACTGCGAACGTAAATTTAACCCAGAGCCCCAGTGCGCGTTCGAGAAGAAAGGACTCCGTCCTAGCATGGATACTCGAGGAATAAATGAACGAACCGCGAGCCAGAGAGACTGAATAGGTCATATATCTCGACCTCGGCGCGAAAGGGGGGACTTGTGAGCCCGAGCGAGTCTTCGTGCAAGTCGGAGCAGCGGAACCTAGAAAGTCTGCTCACGCGACTCCCGTGAGGCACAAAGATGAACTGGACCACGAAAACAACGGGGATTGAACCAATAAAGATGTGTCCCGACCTGGGTGTCTCCCCACGCCTAAGCAAGTCCATCCGGGACAGCGCGACCCAGCGCCGAAGTGAGCGAAAGGAGTGCGGTGTTCGTTGGGTACTCAACGGGCGCCAGGCGGTCAGTGGCCCAGAGATTAGACGATGCGGATGCCGAGAGTTTAAGTATCTATCTTGAAGACTTGAAGACTTGAAGACCTTCTGCGGCCAAGCGAGACTCAGAGATGATTGTCGGAAGCCGATTCAGCAGTGTTACGTGCAAATCAACCCGCCAAAGAGCGCATCACGGTGCACCCCAGCATACACACAGTCAGCGGAAGGGAAGCCATGCAGCGCAGGGATCGAGATCCAAATTGCAGAGCCCGATTGATGTGGAGTAAGGCGGTAGAAAATAAGTAAAGACCAACCCGAGTAGACTTCGCGCACGCAATACAGCGCGGCGTCAAAGCCCAGCACGGAGTCGAGAGGCAACCAACGGCACTGCAACACGAGCGCGAGGATCTTCGAGTTGCCGCCATAACAGAATAGCAGTATGCATCCGCAGTCGAGCGTCCACCGGAGGTGACCGACCGAGAGCACCAAGGTAGAGAGAGAGAAGAGAAGTTTCAAGGTCGCGCGCCGCGGACTCGTGTGGGCCAGGCGTGCGCATTTAATGTCGAATCGGCCGAGCAGTGTGGTGGGAGAGGCCACGGAGGCGCGGTACGGGCATAATGTCGGCTCATTAATAGAGAGCGAGAGCAGGCGATGGTCGAACGGTACGAGAACGGGCGGCGAATAATGCTGCACGAGATGATCTACGCGGTAAGCTGTAAGGGCGAGGAGGATAGGAACTCCACTACACACCTTCTCAGGAAGCGGAAGCTCAATCGAATTTAAACTTCCTTGTGAATCCAAAAATCCTTCCTCCGCATCAATCTCCGCATTGCAGATAAAATCGATTATGGCTCGATGCCGCGCCGTTCTGCGGGCATCTGCCATCGTAGCTTCATCGGAGCGACGGAGATAGCAGTTGGAGAGATTCAGGATGTAATAACTCCGTCATTGGACCAAGGACATGCTAGTGCGCGGAAATACCATTGTGTGAGCAAGTGTCATTGGAGCATTTGCGGGGACGGAGTGCGGCCAGAGATGAAGAAGAGAGCAGCCAGAGATGTATTATGTAAGATTTTGGGGCGGCCGACGCAGCGGGTGAAGATCCCGCCCAATCGACATCGCGGTTCTCTGCAAAGGGCGCCTGCCGAATCGGGATGTCGAAGTCCCGGCGCAAAATTGGGATACCGGCAATCACCGGCCTGGCCACGTGGCTCATCTGCTCCTTTCACGACGCGCCCATGTCGCGCCGCGCTGACGCGTAATTCTCTGGATCTGTGCTGCTTTTTCGAGCCAAATGTCAATTCTTCTGGGCTTTTCTAACAAGTAAATCTTCTCGGCTGTCTCTCTTCTCTGGGTCGCGAATCCCGCATCAGAGCGCCGGGTGTATAGCTCTATGTCTTACCTTCTGTGCTCCTCTACACCTCAGCTGTGGTTCTCGGGCGACCTTGGGCTCTTTGCACCGATTAAGTTTGGTTCTTCTGTGGTTCAGGTGGTTGGGATTCTCGTTTAAATTTGGATACATCTGTTTTCTTCTCCGTGGCGTGAGCACTCTGTCTGCCAGACCGGGATATCTCGCTCTCTAAGCGAACCTCGCTGTGGCACTCTCTCCGCCTCTGCCAGGAATTCTTGCGGTTTACTTCCGTTTGTTCCCGCAAAAGGCCTTTGTGATTCTCAGCTCCAGTTCTTCTGACTACGTTCTGAGCTTCTGTTTCAAGGTGGTTGGTTTTCCGGCTCGCTGGCACCATCTCGGTTCCCAGGACCTCAATTATTTTGTGCGCAGAATTTGAAAGCCGTGGCGACGACTGCTTCTCAGAGAATCTGGAAGTGGACTGTCGATTCCCGCTTCTTTAATCAAAGTTTTCCGACAAGAAGCGCGAAGAGTGCGTAGTTCGCGACTTGCATGTTTCAAGGAGGTTGAACAATTCCAATCCTTGGTTCTTGGGTTTCGGGGATTTCCAGGTGGACGAAATCTGGGCAATGTCTCGATTTTCCTGGTTCTGGAAACTGGCGTGCAACTCGAACATTATCTCTGCTGATTTTCTCTAGATAAAGTTGATCCTCTGGGACGCTACGCTTCGGGACTACTTGTGACAAAGCTCGAAGTGCCATGGTCTGCGCCTATTTTGATCTTCTCAATGTTGGCTTCCTTGGTCCTGGTGGCTCTCCTCGGATTGAGGCACCGACCCCACACCCGGCCCGGGAGAATTTTTAATTCAGTTTGAACGCATCCAGAGTCTACACAAACCTCGTGGCTTTTATTTCTGGCTTCGACGCTTCAAGGTGCTTGGCTTGAGTGCTATTGTTACCATAGTGCAATGCGCGAAACCCATTGCTCCTGGTGAACATCTATGCTTTCCCGTAGCGCCGCGGCTAAATTCGTGGACCCCGGGGCTCGTGATTGTGCTGTCGCCGGAGACTCTCCACCTTGAAGGATCCAGTTTCTCGATCAAGACTCCAGCAGGACATTTTCAAGCCGTACATTGGACCCAAGTATCGATCGAAGGCCAAAATCCCGCAAATCTCACGATACGGCTCTGGAACTCGGCTTCTATCATGCGCCTTTTATTAATGTTTTAGCGTGGGCTCTGTTTAGACTTTCTCTCTTGCTCGTGAAGACAGAATTACGTTTTCATGAACGACTTCCTGGTTCAAGGTGGCTGGGATTCGAAATCTGGGCGCGTTCTGTTGGCTGTTCCGCGGTGCTCCTGTTGTTGTTCGGCGGGTGTTTTGTGCTACGCGTTCAAGTTCACGCTGGGCACTTTCTTGATCTTCTGGGCCTCCGTGTCTGCTCCTCTGTAATTAACGCCTTGTGAACTCACGTGTCGCTGACTGGACTCGCTCGGACGACCACCTGATCCCTCTCTCTCTCGATCCCGCGTGTTGCTTTCTGGATCAGACACCATTACGACTCACTGGTTCAGTGGTTCAAGGTGGTTTGGTCGGCGGGATTTCTGCTCAGGGAACTGGACGGTCCTCGGCCAGGTGAGTCCCATACACACATTACGTGCTCGGCATCCGCGTTCCACTGTGGTTGAGATCCGCATTTAGGCTACGCAGTTCTCCCCCCCGCAGCGTGGGCCCTTCCGGATTGTAATCTTCAATGTTTTCCACTGCCGCACAGCACCTCTCCGTCATTTTGCACGGCCTGCCCTCTGACTATACTGGCGAGTCTTGTCCAGGAAGGCCGTAGTTTCTTCTTCTGAGAGAACTCGGAAGCCAATATAGTTTTGCGGCGATTTCCGCGCAACCGATCCACCTCGCTTTTCTTGGATCGGGAGTGCCTTACGTTTCGAGCTTCGGCGTCAGGAAGCGCATTAACACCGCGCATTACGTTCTGCGTCGGTGTTGCAAGGGGGTTGACTTTGGTTTCTTTTTACTCGTGGATTCCTGCAGCACCGGAGGCTGACACCTTGGCTGTTTGTCTCCATCTCAGCTCAGGGCTTAATAGACTCTACAGCGTAGCTTTTCCACTCCGGCTCCAGGCCGAATAATGCCAAAGTCTTACTTCGCTGCCTTGCAGGGTGTCTTTCTCACTACACGCGGCTTATTCTCCTATACAGGTGCGCTGCTTTGAATTTTCGCAGTAATGTTATTCAACGAGTCTGGATTTCCAACTTCGCCGTCGAGACCTCGCTCGGAGGCAAGAATTCTGACCAATGTGTTGCGCGGGTACGCGGAGGGGGCAGAGATAAATTGAAGGCCGTAATTTGAGACGAAGCCGCGAAGCAACTGGATGGCTCGCTTCTCGCACAACCACACAAGTTTGTTTTCTCCCTTCAACCACTACCAACCTACCATTCCTCCCCACCGCCCTCATCCTTTTATTAGATTTTTGGACGTCCCGAGGCTATAGTGCCTGCGCCAGCTTAGCCCGCCATGTTCCACCGCTCTTTTCCGCCGCGACCAGCGCTTAAACAACTATATGCGACTTCTGGAGTCCTTCCTACTGGCATTTTAGCTCTCCTCTCTTCTTTAGTATGTGCTGAACCTCACCTGCCAACTTCCGAGACGACATCCCGCGGATATTCCACAGCATATATCGGAGCCCCCCCCGAGCGCCGCCGCACCCTTTCTCGGTGATTTCCCGCTACTCTCCCCCAAAAGATCCGCTATTCGGTCTACCCCGCGATTTCTCCGGTGTGTCCCCCTTACTTCATACTTACTTTTAGCACGCGATTTCAATTAACCAAAGATTAAGGGAGTAAGATTGGAAAAAGGAGGAAGAGAAGAGCAGAGTGGATTGAGGGTCGCGTGCATTTTTATTGTGCGGATGCGATGTTGTGCACTTGTGCGCTTGCGAGCTTGCGACATCGACCAGTTCGTGGATGGCGACCACATAAGTACGGTCAGTGACAGGAGGAAATCGGAGGAGATCGGGTTTCCTCGGCCCAAGTGACACTGCCACTGATGTGCCCGTGCCTACTGCCCTCGACGTGCGACGTCCGCCCGTGCCCGCGTTCGGCATCCATGAGCCTTCGGGCGCTGTCTTGCATGTAACGAGAACGAGGCTGGTCGTTACGTCGTAAATCCGCGCACGAGACGGACCAGAATTCTTTTCAGTAACACGCATCAGCATCACCCTCGTCAACTTTCCGTACGCATCCATCTCTTTTACGGGACCGCCGCGAATACGGTCGAGGAAGGCGAGCACGGGGCGGGTACATGGCGCCGAGTGTGAGCGCGAGGATGGCCACACCCCTTCATACGATCAGTTCTTGCCCGGGCCTCACTCGAGTGCGTGCTCCATCCCGACGGCTGAATGGAATCCTTATACAGCCATCCATGTCTGGCCTTCGGGTCCGCATATAACTCATCTCCAGACGCGAAATCGCTGAAGCGCATAGTCATTCCCTCTGGGGACGACATCCGCACAGGAAGGGCAGCGCCCGACGCCTCGAGTCCAATGCCAACGCGATGTCCTCAGCGCCCACCAGGACTGGCGCCCCCAATTCTGCCGTTACGCCGCGCCCCGCCCGTCTCCGCCGTCCGCACACCCTCGCCAGCCTCGCGTCTGTGCGCAGCGGCTCGAATCCAAAGCCGCGGCCTCGTCGAGCACCTCCGCGTCGAGCTCGCCGCGCAGCTTGTGACCGCAGGCGCGCGCAGCGTGCGCATGAGGACGGGGAGGTCGTGGCGTGTGCGGAAGCGTTTGCGCTCACGGCGGACTCGCAGGTGCCTGCAGGGAAGATGGCGCACGCCTCCGTGGGCAAAATGCGGCGCGCAGTTGGCCGCGAGCGCGATATCCGTGTACGGCGCGGGCAACGGCTGGGCTGCTGCGCGAGGAGGAGGAAGCGGTGGAGGAAATGGAGAAGCGCGTGGGGGCGCTGCGCGCGGAGCTCGCGCGTGCGGTGGGCAGCGGGAAGAGTAGCTGGACGATGGAGGGCGGGGGCGTACGTCTTTCTTATTGCCCGCGCTGATACATTTGATCGACAGTCGGAGGAGACGCAGCGGGATCCCGCGCGTGGTGGCGCAATCTCCGGCGTCGCGGAGGAGCTGAACGACAAAGGCAACACCTACACGATGGCAGGCCAGGTCCTCCAGACCGTGCGTCCCTCTCTCTCTTTACTCTACTCTCACCCTCCCATGCCTTTGCTCGCGCAGGCGCAGGCGGCGCGGTGACGCGCACTCGGTCTTCACGCTGCGCATCCGCGGGATGCACGCGGGCGGGGCAGGGGCGCTGAATCTCGCGGACCTACCAGTGGCGGGCGGCGAGCGGCGAACGACGCTCGGGCTCGAGGCGTCGGTCGCGGGCGGGGAGTGCCTGGAGACTCAGCGCATCGATTGGAGTCTGCGGCGCTCTCAAGGGGACTTCGTCGCGGCCCGGCACGCATGTGCCCTGTCGGAACTCGAAGGTGCGTCTCCGCTTCCTCTTCATATCTTCATACCCGCTTCCGAGGCACGAGAAGTTGACGTACCTGCTGCAAAATTCGCGCGGGAACTCAAAGATGCTTGTACGTGTCTTATCATTTACTCGATACTTCCTTAGATTCCTTTGATTGGCGATGACTGGTAGATGCTGCTGAACCTGTCCCCGCTCGCGGTGCGCTGACGTCGTTGAGGTTCCCTACCAAGGTGCGCGCGCGGTCTCTTCATTCTGTATTCTTTAAAACTACTCCTCGAGTTCTGTGTATCTTGAGACGTGAATATCATTCGTCCGGAGCAGCGGGAAGCCCTAATCTTACATCCCGCGCAACTCGTCCTCGGAAAATCGCGGAGCACTGGGACTAAGGCGAAGGACAGAGATCAAGATCAAGACCACGACACAGTGAGGTTACGGGTATCTTGATCGTATTCGGCGTGCACGTATGTATTTTGGTGTATTCTTATCGTACATATGTTCCGACAACTCAGTTGATGAAGAGTTCGGTGGGCGTTGGAGGGTATTGACGGAAAGTGTAAGTTTGGGGAGTGCCCGAGTGTACAGATGAAAGGGAGATGCTCGACTTAGTGTAGGGTGCTTCGTATTCAAACGCCAACAGTTTATTTCCATCCGGTGGGGAACCCGCTTGAATCGGCAGGATCCTTTATCATAATTGGAGCGCAATGATACTCTTGCTATGAGCCAAGTAATGTATATACACTTTACAATCTTACCGCCAGGCCAGGCAATTTGTCCCGCAACTGTCCGAGGCTTGCGCAAAGTGGAATTATTGCACCGTGGGCTTGTGACTGTAATAAACATGAAGAGATCGCTACTAGAATGATTAGAAGAAAATCTACAATAGTCGTCCCTTCCTACATATGTGCCCCATAAAGTGCTGTGCACGGTTGACATTTGCCTAGGGCCGCTGACGGAAGACCATTCAGGCCAGTGTTGAATCAATTGGTACAACTCCGATCAAATCTCGGAAGTTTGAATGGCGGATGCCGGCAGCTGCCGACCCTTTTGGGATTATTTCCCTCTGAGGTGAAAACTTGGAAACATCTTCTGGGACCTACATAGTCCTCCTGAACTTACACTAAAACTTGGCCACTGTGTGAAACGGAAAATGGCCACAAGGAAAGATGGGGAAAAGCGGGGCATGGCGGCCATCACTCTGCCGATGCCACAGCCGCCCATCATCAAAAAGTTGATCTTGACTGAAATTTCAGTCAAACACCCTGCTTCACTGAAAGGATTTCTTGGAGACTGATGAGACTGGCTTTACTGAATATGTGTCCTCTACAGAAAATCAGCACAGGAAACAATAGAAAAGGCAAGTTACACGTGAGTCTACGGCACGAAGCGGGATTGGAACTGTCACCTGCAGCGAATGACGCGCCGCGCCGCCGTTCATCATTATTCATTTATTTGAGAAGGCGGACAGATGGTTTCTCACAAGTTTTGAGCTCAGAGAAGATTTTTTTTTTCAATTTTCCAGCTAATAGGTAAGTTGTCGGCAGCTGTCGGCATCTGCCCCCCAACGTTTCCGAGATTGATCGGATATCTATGCAACTCAGTTCGGGGATAAATAGCTTCCGGCATCCCGGCATACAGCATCAAGACAGCTTCTATCGCACAGCCTCTTGATTCTCATCTTGCCCTCCGCCCTCATGGCC
The DNA here is from genome assembly GCA_029289555.1 of Mycena latifolia. Lineage (NCBI taxonomy): Eukaryota > Fungi > Basidiomycota > Agaricomycetes > Agaricales > Mycenaceae > Mycena > Mycena latifolia. Next base: position 22,846 of record JARJLE010000107.1, on the reverse strand, counting down.
GAAGCACTTGGCACCCTCGCCAGCGTCCTCCAGCTTGTCGACACCATACTGAAGGCCCGAGAATACTTCAAGGACTTCCATGAGGCACCAAAGGACCAAAAGAAGCTGTTCTCGGAGATGGAGAGACTCAAGGGACTCCTCGTGGAGCTCGACAAACGGGTGACGGGGAACCCATCCAGCGAGGCTTTCTCGCAGATGGTGGGACCATTAGCCGCATTGAAAACCATGATGGGACATGTCACTGAGAAGTTGGGACCTGTTGATGGACTGTCGAAGCTTACCAAAAGGCTGAGTTGGACTCTGTGGAGCAAGAAGGAGGTGGCTGGATACCTGGAGGAGCTTGAGCGCATTAAGGTCTTGATCAATCTCTGGTTAACAATGGACATCTGGTATGCCTATTCAGTTGATCAGAAAGCTTTGTATATTTATCCATTCTAGGGATGTGGGCCAGAAACAAATGTCTAACCAGGACAGTGAGTGGAATGAAATAAGGCTCTTTAGGTACTTTAGCTTGACTCCAGGTATTCTGAACACTGTCCAAGAGCAAAAGGACACCATTGATGGTGAGTTCAGGACTTCCTGTGTCTCCTCCATCAGGCTCAATTCATTGCCAAAGCTGAGAAGCGGCAAAAGATCCTTGATTGGATGTCACCATTAAACTTCCTCCAGCGACAGGCTGATGTATATGGTACTCTTCAGCTAGGAACTGGTGAATGGCTTCTCGGAGAGGCCCAATTCCAGGATTGGGAATCTGGTCCAGGCAAAGTCTTGTTCTGCCATGGGATTCGTATGTGGATCTTGCATGTTGTCTAGATTGATTCTGATGTAAATATAGCTGGAGCTGGCAAGACTGTCCTTGCGTATGTGATGGCTCTTCAAGCTAAATTGATTTAGCTCACAATATATTAGGTCACTTGTAGTACATCATCTGGAGACCCGTGCTCGGACTACTGACATTGGCTTGGCCTGCATCTATCTGAACCACAAAGAAACAGAAACTCAAACCATTACTAATCTCCTTGGTGGCCTGTGGAGACAGCTCATGTTGGGAAAACCCATTTCTGCTACAGTGCAGAACTTGTATGACTACCACCATGAAAGACAGACAAGGCCCGAGGCAGAGGAAGTCTGCAAAGCACTGGACTCTGCTGTTGCCCAATACTCCAAGATTTTCATTGTCATTGATGCACTGGATGAATACCCAGAGAATTACCGGCATCGCTTCCTCAAATATCTGGGCACACTTGGGCCTACAGTCAATATCATGATGACTTCACGACCTCACATCAATCTGGATTCCCAGTTACCAAACTTGAAGACCATTGAGATCCGTGCAACTGAGGATGATATTCACAAGTATGTGAATGCACAGATTCAAAATTCAGCTCGTCTCTCAAAGCATATTCACACCCGCCCTGAATTGTGCAATGAAATACAAGCTAAAATTGGTGAAAACTCACAGGGAATGTAAGTACAATTTTAGCATTCCAAATCAACAACACCAATTTATCTGTGCAGGTTCTTACTTGCTAAACTTCATATTGAATCTCTGGCCACAAAGAATACCATCAAGGCAGTCCGAGAGGCTCTGCAACACCTACCAAAGGATTTGCAGAATACTTATGATGAAGCAATGGAACGGATCAATCACCAGAACGAGGAGGATAGACAAATGGGGATGCTTGCTTTGACCTGGGTGGCAAATGCGAAGCGGCCACTATCTGTTGTAGAGCTGCGGGAAGCATTGGGCATTGAACCTGACTCTACATTCCTGGACCTTGACAATCTTCTTGACATGGACATCATCTTGTCTGCTTGTGCTGGTTTGATCATTGTGGATGAAGCAATGTCTGTGGTCCGACTCATCCATTATACCACACAGGGTTATTTGGACAGCATCCAATCTAAGCAATTTCCATCAGCTCATACCATAATTGTGTCCACCTGTCTGACATACCTGTCCTTCCCAGAATTTGAAGTTCTACCAGGAGACTGGCAACAACAGAGAGACATGCTTGTGGCCCACCCATTCCTCAAATATGCTGAGTACTGCCTCATACATGCCAAAGGAGAGCCTGAGCTTCGTCTTCAGGACAAACTCATGGCCTTTCTCGCTGGAGCCTCCAGATTTAATATTCTCTGGGATGATATAGTTCCGTGGAGGGTGATTCCCGAAGATTATTATTTCCCACCTCTATGCATCTCAGCAGCATGTGACTTGAAAGTAACAATGAGGCAATTGTTGGCCCAAGGAGTAACACCAGAGGAGATGGATGCTGCTCTATGTGTAGCCTCATCCAATGGTTGCATTCAATTACTCATTGATGCAGGTGCCAAAATAAATTCTGGGGATGTTCATTATGGAAATCCTCTGTATGCTGCAGCAGAGGCTAGCCATGAGCCAGTGGTCCAACTCCTCATCGAGAAGGGTGCAAATGTCAATGCCCAGGGAGGGTACTATGGAAATGCCCTTCAAGCTGCATCATGCCATGGCCATGAGTTGGTGGTTCAACTTCTGATTGAGAAAGGTGCAGATGTGAATGCACAGGGGGGGCATTTTGGAAATGCCCTTCAAGCTGCATCACAGAATGCCCACAAGTCAGTGGTCCAACTCCTCATCGAGAAGGGTGCAGATGTGAATGCACAGGGAGGGTACTATGGAAATGCCCTTCAAGCTGCATCACGGAATGGCCACAACTCAGTGATTCAGCTCCTCATCAAGAAGGGTGCGGATGTGAATGCACAGGGAGGATTTTTTGGAAATGCCCTTCAGGCTGCATCATGGAATGGGAATGAGTCAGTGGTCCAGCTCCTCATCGAGAAGGGTGCAGAAGTGAATGCACAGGGAGGATATTTTGGAAATGCCCTTCAGGCTGCATCACGGCATGGCCATGAGTCAGTGGTTCAGCTTCTCATTGAGAAGGGTGCGGATGTGAATGCACAGGGAGGGCACTATGGAAATGCCCTTCTGGCTGCATCATGGAACGGCCAGGAGTCAGTGGTTCAGCTCCTCATCGAGAAGGGTGCAGATGTGAATGCACAGGGAGGGCACTATGGAAATGCCCTTCAGGCTGCATCGCAGAATGGGAATGAGTCAGTGGTTCAACTCCTCATCGAGAAGGGTGCGGATGCGAATGCACAGGGAGGGTTTTTTGGAAATGCCCTTCAGGCTGCATCATCGAATGGCCATGAGTTGGTGGTCTGGCTCCTCATTGAGAAGGGTGCAGATGTGAATGCACAGGGAGGGTTCTTTGGAAATGCCCTTCAGGCTGCCTCACAGAATGGCCACAAGTCGGTGGTTCAGCTCCTCATCGAGAAGGGTGCCAACATGAATGCACAGGGAGGGGACTATGGAAATGCCCTTCAGGCTGCCTCACGGCATGGCCATGAGTCAGTGGTTCGACTCCTCATTGATCATGGTGCCGAGGCTAGTGTCCTTCAGTGATACCGGCCTGTTTACCTCCCAGGTTTGGAATTCTAGCCGAGATAGGGTCATCGATTTATCTATCGAAATACGTGATACACATAGTTACCTTTCTGTTTTCCCAATTTTCCTGAATGTCAACCATATCAGTCTATATGTATATGTAAAATTGTATTGGGTGAGGAATCCACAATAAGGTAAGCAGAGTTGGCATCCAGACGGATACTTTTTCTACATTGGAACAGTCCTCGAGCATCCACACACATCCAACCATATTTTCCGGCATGGTATACATATACTGAACTCGGCCGAAAGTGATGAATAAAAATGAATATTTTATGAGTGGCAGTGGTTCAAATGTTGCCCGCTCACAGATATGTTTGTCAATTATCAATGATGTGCACCCCACATCTCTGGGCCTTCCTTCCGGCTGTACTCACTTGCGTAGTTGTATTCAAAAATCAAACCACGCGAAAAAATGGTTGGAGGGAATTCATGGCCCAGGTTCGAGTCGAATGAACTCTCCCTACTTCCATCGTCATCCTGTTGTTATGGAGGGTAGATGCACACCCCGTGCCTATGGGCCTTCCCTCCTCCTCAATTCACCTGCCTAGGTAAGTTAGGAATTAAACTGCTCAAAACAGATCCTGGCGGAGGTTGAATGGCCCAGGCTCGAGTTGAACGAGCACCGTCTGCTTGATCACCTGTTTGCCATTTTGAGGAAAGCGGATGCTCGCCGTGCGCCTCTGGCCCTTCTTTGCTGTAAACTCAATGTGATTAAATTCTGCTAGTTGAATCACTCACGCGAGTGTGAACAAAAAAGCTACAACAAGGAGAAGGGCCCAGGCTCGAGTCAACCGAACTCCTATTTTAATCATCACCGTGTCGACCACAAAGAGTGCAGGTGCGCACTGTGCACCTATGGGCCTCCCTTCCTCTCCGAAATGTGTGTGCTTAAATTCTGTCAGGTGACCCATAGCCGTACGAAAACAATGGATGAAACTCGAACAGCTCAGACTCAAGTCGAAAGTAATATAATACCAGCTTGGATCATAGAAAATATTCAACTTTCCTCCCCACACGCCTGCGCACCGGGATGATGGGCGATGGAAATTGTAGCAGGGCAACGATTTCCATTATCGCGATGAAGGTGCAATGAGTGATCAGCGGAAGATTCAATTCAGGGCATGAGAGAGACAGAAGAAGAGGACATCTTAATTGAGCATAAGAGCGTTGTGCATTCACGACGTTGGTTAATTGGTGGGTACCACGTACGGTCAGTAACGGTAAGTAACGGGAGTATATCGGAGAAGATCGGTTTCCTCCGGCCCCGCGGTCCGGTTGACACGTCTCGCTTGCACCCGTCTTTTCTTCGAATCGGCCTCTGCCCACCTAACTCATCCCCAGAGGCGGAAGGCTTCGTGTCGTCACTGAAGCGCAAAGCCCTCCCCGAGCAGGACGACATCGAGGAGCATCCATGCAAGAAGGGTGCCGGCAGTGGCTTCCGCTCGAGGCCCTCCAAGCCTCCAACGCCAATCCGACCGCCTCGGCGTCCAGCAGTACTGGCGCCCCCAAATCCTGCGTCATGCCGCACCCGGTGACGCAGCCCCGCCCACCCGTCGCCACGCGCACCAGACGCAGGCGAGCGCCACCCGTCTCCACCGCTGGCGTCGGCCCAGCCCGCGTCCTGTCCTGCTCGGCGCTCGGGAAGACCTCCGCATCGGGGTCTTCCATCGCCGCAGCCGCCGTCGCCACGCCCGACGTCATCACACACCTGCACAAGCACCTTCCCGCCCCTGGATCCGCGCACAGCCAGGATGCCGAGCGATTCTCCACGCTCCTCGAGTCGTCGTCGTCGAGCACCTCCGCGTCGGCCGCGATCGCGCCGGATCTCCTCTCCGCGCAGGCGCAGTTAGCGGGCGCTAATGCCCAGCTTGTGACTGCACAGGCGCAGCCGGCGGCGCTGCAGGCCGAGTTTGACACCGCGCTCCGTGCGCGTCGGGCGCCCAGCAAGAAGGGGAGAGCTCGACGATAGAGTGCGTTTCCTTTTCTCGCTCTCCGCACCCTTGCGGCCCGCCCGTCCGCCCGTCCGCTCCCCCGTGCGACTGGCGTCGGCGTCCTTCCGCACGCCTCACGGCGCCTCGTTTGCCCGTACACCGCGCTGCACTGCAGGACATCTCCCTACGCGTCCTTCCCCACTTGCATTCTTACTCCTACAGACTCCTACGGCTTACGGTGTACTACGTACCACACCCAATATATCCCCTGCACCAGGCCTGTCCCTCCCTGCCCGTCTGTGTCTGCGCGTGAGAAGTGAGATCGCGCCGTGGCGCGCGCATACCAATGCGGGCCGTGCCGCGCTCTTTGTCATCCCCCGCCGCGTCGCGCACAGTGCATAGTCGCTCATCTTCGCGCACGAGATTCGGCCGTGCCGGCGCCGTTGGTCTCCCGCACTTCCCCGCTCGCTCCGAGTCCACACCCCCGCCATCGTCGCTCACTGCGCCCCAGGCGTTCACTCATACTGCCCATAGCTCACCCCGTGTACTAAATGTACTCACCCCAAAATAACCCCCACCGCGAATGAATGAAATTTCGAGCCTAATACCCTCATACGTCCAACTAAACTCCCCGCACGCTCAGATTGAGTAGGTCATCACTAATTGGACGCCGCGCGCGCCAGTTTTGTGCGCAACACTGACCACCTAAGCGAGCACAAAGGAATCGGATCAAAGTGCGCAGGCTGTGAAGGTAAATTTTAAACCAGAGCCCAAGTGCGCCTTCGAAAGGAATGAACTCTTTCCTACTAATGCCCAAGGAATAAGTGAAAGGAACCGCGAGACAGAGAAACTAAATAGGTCAAGTAACATACATCTCGAAGCTTCAAGTCGTCGGGGGATTGCGAGCCGCAGCGAGTCATTGTGCCAGTCGAAGCAGTGGAACCTACAAAGTCTGGCCGCTCACGCGAATCCTGTGAGCCACAAAGATCGACCAAACCACATAAACGAGTCCCCCTCAAAAGGGATTTAAACGAGGAAGCTGTGTGTCGACCGGGAGCCGCCCACCACGCGTAAGTAACTCACATATGGGAGAGCGCGACCCAGCGCCGAAGTGAGCGAAAGGAGTGCGGTGTTCGTTGGGTACTCAACGGGCGCCAGGCGGTCAGTGGCCCAGAGATTAGACGATGCGGATGCCGAGAGTTTAAGTATCTATCTTGAAGACTTGAAGACTTGAAGACCTTCTGCGGCCAAGCGAGACTCAGAGATGATTGTCGGAAGCCGATTCAGCAGTGTTACGTGCAAATCAACCCGCCAAAGAGCGCATCACGGTGCACCCCAGCATACACACATTTCGCAGGCTCAAATCAATCAGCGCAGGAGTCGAGCCGGCGGGGGCGCATGCCTACGTTACATTCAAGTCAGCGACGGAATTTACTGTAAACGGGAGTATAGGGAGAAAAGATAAACACGCACCGACGGAGCAGAGGAGAATATTTATTAAGTTGATTGCCCCGGGGGATGCGGAGTTGGTTGTGATGGTTGCTCTTGTGGTTGACCAGAGCGAAGAAGTGCAGCAGAGCGTGCAGACCAGGTGGGCTGAGGGAAGCGGAGGCAAGACAGCGGAAAGGAGGGGAGTGATGCAGCGCAGGATTCAAATTCAAATTGCAGAGCCATAGTGAGGCGTCAAGCGTGCGCGAGGGCGAGTCGTGCGGAGTAAGGCGGCAGAAACTAAGTAAGGACCAACCCGAGCAGACTTACCACGCGGAACACAGCGCGGCGTCAGAGTCCGGCACGGAGTCGAACGGCAACCGAAAGCAGTGCAACACGAGTGCAAGGATCTTCACGATGGCTTCATAACAGCCAGCAATGCATACCCACAGTCGAGCATCCGCCAGAGGTGATCGACCGAGCATCCCAAAGTAGAGAGAGAGAAGAGAAGCTTGAAGGGCGTGCGCCGCAGACTCGCATGGGGTCGGAGATATCGAGGATCATAACTTAGTCTCGGCGCGCACGTGGAATGTCGAGTCGGCCGAGCAGGGTGGCGGGAGAGGCCACGGAGGCGTGGAGGCGTGGGACGGGCATATTAATAGAGCGCGAGGGCGGGCGATGGTCGAACGGTACGAGAATGGACGGTGGTGAATAATCCTGCACGAGATCATGAAAGCTGTACAGGCGATACGGGTGCACGACGTACATCTCAGGTGATAAAAATCATCCAGTAAAGAAGATTGGACGGGCATATTTGCGGCCTCTAGAGCGAAGATCGGCGAGGCGCAGGGCCATACAGTAGTAGAAGCGGAGGACGGGTGGGCGGTGATCGAAGCGACGGGCAGTCAGGGAGATTGAGTGAGAGGAGGCGAAGAATTCCTGCTAGAGATCGAGCGAGTCACGGTGGGAGAGTTGAGCACGTACGACTGATCACGGATGCAGCGGCCCAAAGTGGTTTGCGAAGGCGGCGGCAAAAGTGCGTGAGTCGTTTGGATAGTTGGGTGCCGATAGTGAAGGTACCGTCGATGGAGCAGAGAGAAGCGTGAGGAGGGAATGAGCGAGGCATATGGGGGAGGAATGAAGAATGGACGGGTTCAATACCTGAAAAAGAATTATAAGGCGGTTCCATTTCCATGTCATCCAGAAGGAAAAATCCCGCTGACAGCGGACGGACCTTGCGTGGAGTATGTCGTGTGTATGTCGTGTAGCCGTGGATTCGCGAGGAAGGCACGGCGGAGCGCGGAGGGAGTCGTACGATTCCTTGAGGAGCTTCCGTGGACAAAGTGGATCAGTGTTTCAAGGAGTTTGAGGGCGTAGTGGGCGCTTGACGCGGAATTCTCGGTTGAAAACGAACCGCCTCCCAAATGGAAGCTTCCGCCGGTGGAGGGTTTGTGGACCAGTAGAGATATTTCAGGCGATTTAGACGTTGGGGAGGGAGGTAGTGTACAGCCGAGAGGCCATACCATGCACGGATACAATGTATCGTGTTCTAGGGGAAAGACACGAGTTGGGCGCAACCGCGACGAAATTGACCACGCACCTTCTCAGGAAGTCGAAGCTTGAAGCTTGCATCAAATTTAAGCTTCGTTGCAATCCCATCTATACTCTTCCTCCGCACCACTTCCCAATCTCCGAGTTGCAAACAAAATCGATTATCGCGCGATTCCGAGCTCTTCTGCGGGCATCGTGTTCATCGGAGCCGCGGAGACACGAGTTTAAGAGCTTTAGGACGTAATAGCTCCGTCATTTGGGCCAATGACATTGCTGGTGCGTGGAAACATCGTTTTGTGAGCAAGTGCCGTTTGAGCGGGGATCAACCAACTGCAACACACTCACACTCAAACTCCCCGGGCTGGGCTGCCGAGCGGCGAGGTGCAACACTGTCGTTGAAATCACCCCAGTCTGGAATAGGAGAACAACTTGCGACACTGTCGGCTATTGACATGCACGTCGGCACCTGTCGTCCAACTCCAAGTAGGTGCTCCACATTTACTTGTGTGATTGATTCTGAACCACTTGAAGTAAATCGGGCCTTGAGTCAGACAAATCAACGATGGGTGCATTACAGGGTACTTCGTGCCCGTCTACTTAACTAAAACTTACCCGTCTACTAATAGACAGGATGTGCAAGAGCCGCATGGGCCGCATGCGGCTTCATGCGGCTTTTGGTCATTGTGCAAAGCCGCAGGGAGAACAGAGTATTTGGGGCCTCAACAAGATATATCTCAGTAGAATACATGTAAAACAAGTGTATAGTAGATGGTTATATCCTGAGACTGTCCGGGCTGAGCACCAACGGTGTGTTAGAGCAGCCTACAATTCAGCGGCTTGAACGATGCCGTTAAAAAAACGGGTTTCGCGAGCTCTGTTGGCAGAAGTTTTTCCACACTATTGAAGATTTAAGTGTGTCAGGCATTGAATAGAAGCTCGGAGGCGCAATGGTGGTGCTTGACTCCAAATAACAGGAAAGCCGCTGCGGCTTTGCACAAGTGTCAAAAGCCGCATGCAGCTCATGCACATCCTGTCTAATTTCCTAGCTAGTTGAACTGGCAGAGGAACTTGCGAGGACTCAGAGGGCATACCCCGCATTATGGGCCTTGTACTGAACCCCGGCGGCACTCTGCTCAGTGCCCCTCCGCAGGCTAAGCAGACAAGCATCCACGAACATGCGGCACGCGTGAGACCACCCGCGGCGCAACTCAGTGACGCGCGTCGCGCGTGTTCACACGCACTCCTGTAGCCAAGACCGTGCCGAGAAAATATGTATACCAACGACCGCGCGTGAAATCGCGAGCCTTCTGTCTGCCGCCGGATGTGCTGGGCGCCTCAGTACTAGATTCCGCCATTGCAGAATGGTCAGTCATTCTTTGGCGGATACGAACCAACATACTTTCGCACGATACCTCGCCTCCGCCTTCGATGCACCTTGCTTGCTTCAGGTAGGAATGTCGTGTGTGCGTCATAGATGAGGAGGGTTGGTGGTGGTGGTGGTACGGAAGGAAGAGGAAGGAAGACTAGCGATCAGCGTAACTCGGCAATCAAATACTCAGTGCCGTTGCTGAATGCCGACAGTGTCGTAACTTGTCTGAACCTTCCAGTCTGGAGGATTTTCGGTGACAGTGTTGCAACTCAGCACAAATTAGCCGATGAGTCTGAGTTTGACAGTGTTGCTGTTAACACATCCCCCGTTTGAGCAGCTCTGGGCGGGAGAGGCGGAGAAATGAGGCTAGAGGAAGAATAAGGAGGAGCCAGAGATGCCTTTCGCAAGATTTTAAGGTGATTGACGCGTGGGTTGAGCTTCCGCCAACATCGACATGGCGGTTCTCTGGGCGCCTGCCAAATTGGTCCCGGCGCCAAATTGGGGTCCCGGCGATCACCGACCCTAGCACGTGGCACACCTTTCTCTCTTGCGCGCTCAACCCGGGTTATTGGATTTCTGCTTCTGTTTTGCCTGGCACATCAGATCTAGAGCGTCTTTGTCGACGCCAAACGATATTTGCCTTACGCCTGCGAAGGAGAAGCAACTCCAGTGCGTGGTTCATCCCAGCCGCCATTTGGTATCTTTACATATCATTTACAGCATCCTTGCGGCTTCAGACGATCAGTACTTGCCTGGAACGTACGACAGAAGAGGAAGCACCGCCCGAAGCCTCGAGTCCAATGCCAACGCGACGTCCTCGGCGCCCACCAGTACTGGCGCCTCCAAACCCGCCGTTACGCCGCGCCCCGCCCGACTCCGTCGTCCGCACACCCTCTTCCTCACACCCTCACCGGCCTCGCGTCTGCGCGCAGCGGCTCGAATCCACAGTTGCGGCGTCGTCGAGCACCTCCACGCCGCGTAGCTCGTCATCGCGCGCGCGCGCAGCGGAGGTGTGTGCTGAGGCACTCGAGCTCAAGACGGAAGTGCTCGCGGGATGCCGGCGCGCGCCTCTGCGGACGTGCTGCGGTGCGCAGTCGGTATCCGCGTACGGCGCGGGAAACGGCTGGGCTGCTGCGCGAGGAGTAGGAGGCGGTGGAGGAGAAGGAGACGCGTGGGGGCGCTGCGCGCGGAGTTCGCGGGCGCGGTAGGCAGCGGGAAGAGCTGGACAATGGACGGCGGGGGCGTGCGTCTTTCCTTTCTTCCTCTCGCTCGCTCTGCCCCCCGCGCTGATGCATTTGATTGACAGCCGGAGGAGACGCAGCGCATGATCCCGTGCGCGGTGGCGTAGGTCTTCCGCTCGCGGAAGAGCTCACGGACACAGGCAGCACCTACACGATGGAGGGTCAGTCCCTCGAGATCGTGCGTCCCTCTCTCTCCCTTCTCTCCCACCCCCTGCCTTTGCTCACATGTAGCCGCAATACAAGAGCCAATCACGGACGCGCCGGGACGCAGCGAGCCGCCGCACACGCACGAGATCCACCACCGCCCAACGACGCACCGCACCGCACCGCACCGCCGTCTCGGACGTGCGCACGCCCGCGCTCACGGGGCCCGCGCAGGCGCAGGCGGCGCGGCGCCGCGCGTCGCGGCGACGCGCATGAACGAGCGCATTGCGCGCGCACTCGGTGTTCATGCTGCGCATCCGCAGGCCGCACGTGCGCGGGGGTACTGAAGCGCGTGGACCTGGCGCGGAGCGCGCACCTGAAGGCGACGCAGCGCAGCGCATCCATCGAAGTCTGCGCGTGCTGCCAGGGGATGTCATCGCAGCCTGGGGCGTATGTGCCATATAGGACTCGAGGGTGCGTGCGTCTCCGCTTCCGCTTCCTCTTTATATCTTCATGCCCGCTTTCACGACGCCGCCGACGATGAACGAGCGCTCATCGCACTCGCACTCGGTGTCCGCTGCGCCTCCGCGGAACGCTCGCTGCCCGCGCATCCGCAATCCGCTCGGGCGCTGACTGACTCCCGTGCGCCCGGCGGGCAGCGCGGGGCGTCGGGCGCGTGAGCGTGAAGGCGCCGCAGCGCAGCGCATCAATCGGAATCCGAGTCTGCGCGCGCTGGGGGACGTCGTCGCGGCGCTGGCGCGCATGTCCCGATGCCCTGTCGGAAGGTAGGCACTCTGTGGTGCAAAGAACCCGACCTCGACGGCGCCTATACTCGTAGGAAGTTAAGCACTCGACGGTGCGGCGCCGCTTCCTCTTCCTCTTCCTCTCCCTCTCTACTCTTCACACCCGCGGAAAGCTTTCGAGGCGCGAGCAGTCGACGTATACGTATGTACCTGCTGCGAAACTCGCTGAAGACGCTCGTGCGTATCCTATCCTTTATTTGATACTTCCGTGAACTGATAAGTGCTCTTATGTAGATGGTCCTGAACCTGTTCCCGCTGAGTCGCGGCGCACCTGCCGTCGTTGAGGTTCGCTACCAAGGTGCACAACCGTCTCTTTCTTTACTCTTTATTTCTTGGCTAGATCTCCGTTCGCACTGCTCATCTGTGCGCAAGTAAACACGACGATCGGGATAGCGAAGATGCAGGCGCGACCCGGGAAATCTTAGTCGACCGAGGAAAAGACGAAGACGAAGCCTAGGAGGAAGACAAAAATGAGGCTGGTAGAGACGAATTCGAATTTCTTTTCTTCTTCTTTTGATTGTGTATTTATGTGACTGGCAATCGGCTTGAGTACGTATTTTGGTCGTTTTTTTTTTTTCATTTCTCGCCACCTCGGCGCATTAAAATCGCAAAATATCCTCTATGCGCGCTCCGACACCATGCATTGATGCCCCGCGAGCGCCAATTCGGAATCGCCACCATCTACTCCATTTCCCGCCCTTCGCACGCTTCTGAATCGCGAAAGTACCCCGTTCCCACGCCGAGCAAGATCGGTGCTCCGTACTTTTAAATTCCATGCTCTGTCTCTGCAGCTCGCTTATTTTGGAACCCAAGAGCACACTTATTTTTTCTTCCGCTGTGCGGCGCTCAAATCGAAGCCAACTCCTTATATCACGGACATTGGCCTGCCCAACAAGTGATACATCATAACACACGTGTTTCTCGTAATAATTTCCTCAACCTTGAATTTTCGACGTACCGTGGCAGTGAGAATGACACGCACCGGTTCTAGCCATAAACGAAAGTACTGAGAAGCACCACGTCGCGCTGAATTAAAACTGTTGCCTATTGCTTCCCCATCACCGATTCAATGAGCCCTGGATTTATTCCATGACATGTGCGGCAATGCGTAGCTGACTTTTAGTATATTTACCACCGCTCACTAATTCCTTTCCACATCGAATTGGTTCTTCTCCCCTCTGCACGACTTCATGCTGAGTGCTTTCCCATCGGAGCCTGCTGTGTATGCGTCTCCTCGAACTATTCGTCAGCACTCACTGCCACGGCGTCTGCCGCCACTGGGTAATTATCCGAGACAAAAACAAAGCTTCTTTATCAACACGCCCCTGTCATTGCCAGGGTTACTCGGTCGACAGCGTGTCGCCGCTTAAATCCTCTTTTCGTGTGTTCAATGCGTGTCCTGTCTAGATGGACACTCAATCCGTGACAGTCACATAATAACACACAATTTACCATTTCAGATCTGAGCATGGCCGAATCCCGAGCTGTCAAGGATCAAGGAGATTCTGTCAGTCCGTCTCTCGGCACAAGCATACATTGGAACCGCTGACAGAAGACCGCCCTATGATAGGTTCGGGTGTACATGGCTTCCGACATCAGCTTCAAGCAAGGGGGTACTGTTCTGTGAATAGCGGAACAGGGGCCGGTTTTTAAAATTCTGGCCTCTTGGGCGGACCAACCAACCACGTAATATCCCCATAAGGGAATTTGTCACGTGTTTAGGCCGTAGCCCTCTTTATATCGTACCCCACAACATTTCTGCTACGGATTGAAGCATAGCTGCGGACGTAACCATTCTTTTGTCACTTTAATTCATCCTCCCAATATTATTCTATCCCAATTGGCGAAGAACAGGCCGGAATCACCAATACTCTATATTTCTGTGCGCTTTATTTAGCAACCCGACGACGCTTTACGGCAAGGCGGGCGGAGAAACAGGCCTCGCACACCCAGTTCTCTGGAACACTTCCCTGTTCGATACAGGCTAAGTGATACTAAGCAGTGTCAGTTAGAATGTAATAAATACAAGGGAAATGCTCACCCATTGGGTTTCGCAGCCGTCGAATTTGCACTTAGCAACATTTGTAGCCGCTGCCGAATCTACAGGTTCAGTAGACTCCCCGCAAAGACACTGAGCGAGACTTTGTGGCAGGGAATTGTCGTTATCAAGTGCCGCAGTGAAAATTTGATTTCCTTGTGATTTTTCAAGTTATTTGCGTATGATATGCTGAGCCCGTGTCCGAATTCGGCAAGGTCGATGGTATAGGTGCGAGGGTGCGTTTAATAAGGGTCAGAAGGCTTACGTGCGAACATCTATATGCTCTCAGACACCAACCTGACTTGTTTCCAGCCAAAAACAAGACGGTTCCCAGGAAAAAAAAATCGGCCTGGCGGCGGGACCAACCAACCGGCCCCTGGTCCGGCATTCACGGACCGGCACCCCCTTGGCTTCAAGACAGCTGCCATGGCACAGCCTCTTGATTTCCATCTTGCTCTCTTCCCTCATGGCCGAAGCACTTGGGACCGTTGCCAGTGTCCTGCAGCTTGTGGATACTGTCTTGAAGGCCCGGGAATACATAAAGGACTTCCACGAGGCACCAAAGGACCAAAAGAAGCTGTTCTCGGAGATGGAGGGACTCAAGGCACTCCTCGTGGAGCTCGACACACGGGTGACCAGCAGTCCGTCCAGTGAAGCTTTCCAGCACATGGTGGGACCATTGGCTGCATTCAAAACCACAATGGACCACCTCACTGAGAAGTTGGGACCTGTTGATGGGCTGTCGAAGTTTACTAAAAGGCTGAGCTGGACTCTGTGGAGCAAAAAGGAGGTTGCTGGATACTTGGATGACCTTGAGCGTTTCAAGGTCTTGATTAATCTCTGGTTGACCATGGACATCTGGTATGCATATTGAGCTGATCAGAAAGCTTTGTGTATTTATCCACTCTAGGGATGTGGGCCAGAAACAAATATCTAACCAAGACAGTGAGTCCAATTGCACTGGATCTATTCTGGATCTGAATGTGCCGAAGCTGAAAGGCGGCAAAAGATCTTTGATTGGATGTCACCATTAAACTTCCTCCAGCGGCAGGCTGATGTCTTTGGTGCTCTACAATCAGGGACTGGTGAATGGCTTCTCAGGAATGATGTGTTCCAGGACTGGGAAGCTGATTCTAGCAAAGTGCTGTTCTGCCATGGGATTCGTATGTGGATCCTACCTGTTGTCTAGATTGATTCTGATGTAAATATAGCTGGAGCTGGCAAGACTGTCCTTGCGTATGTGATGGCATTTCAAGCTAAATTGATTTAGCTCACAATATATTAGGTCACTCGTAGTACATCATCTGGAGACCCGTGCTCGGACTACTGACATTGGCTTGGCCTGCATCTATTTGAACCACAAAGAAACAGAAACTCAAACCATCACTAATCTCCTTGGTGGCTTGTGGAGACAGCTCATGTTGGGAAAACCCATTTCTGCTACAGTGCAGAACTTGTATTACTACCACCATGAAAGGCAGACTAGGCCCCAGCTAGAGGAAGTCTGCAAAGCATTGGACTCTGCTGTTGCCCAATACTCCAAGGTTTTCATTGTCATTGATGCACTGGATGAATACCCAGAGAATTATCGGCATCACTTCCTCAAATATCTGGGCACACTTGGGCCTACAGTCAATATCATGATGACTTCACGGCCTCACATCAATCTGGATTCCCAGTTTCCAAACTTGAAGACCATTGAGATCCGTGCAACTGAGGATGATATTCAGAAGTATGTGGATGCACAGATTCAAGATTCAGCTCGTCTCTCAAAGCATATTCACACCCACCCTGAATTGTGCAATGAAATACAAGCTAAAATTGGTGAAAATGCGAAGGGAATGTGAGTAACCCAATTTTATCATTTCAAAACTCTCATTAACATTCATCTGGGCAGGTTCTTACTTGCTAAACTTCACATTGAATCTCTTGCCACAAAGAATACCATCAAGGCAGTCCGAGAGGCTCTGCAGCACCTACCAAAAGATTTACAGCATACCTATGATGAAGCAATGGAACGGATCAACCACCAGACTGAGGAGGATAGACAATTGGGGATTCTTGCTCTGACCTGGGTGTCAAATGCAAAGCGGCTGCTTTCTGTTGCAGAGCTACGAGAAGCATTGGCCATTGAACCTGAATCATCATTCCTTGATACAGACAATCTTCTGGACATGGACATCATCCTATCTGCCTGTGCTGGTCTAATGATTGTGGATGACACAGTGTCTGTGATCCGACTTATTCATTATACAACACAGGACTACTTGGACACCATTCGATCTGAGCGATTTCCATTGGCTCATACCATCATTGTATCCACCTGTCTCACATACCTATCCTTCCCAGAATTTGAAGTTCTACCAAAAGACTGGGAACAACAGGACAACATGCTTGTGACACACCCATTCCTCAAATATGCTCAGTATTGTTTGATGCATGCCAAAGGAGAACCAGAAGACTCTCTTCAAGAGAAACTTATGGCCTTTCTCACTGGAGCCTCCAGATTTACCAGTGTCTGGAGAGATGCAGTTCCATGGAAGGGGATCTACGGGGGCTACTATTTTCCCCCTCTATGCCTCTCAGCAGCATCTGACTTGGAAGTAACAATGAGACAATTGTTGGGGCAGGGAATAGCACCAGAGGACATGGTTGCCGCTCTATGTGCAGCCTCATCTAATGGTCACATTCACCTGGTTGAATTACTCATTGATGCAGATGCCAAAATAAATTCTGAGGATGTTGATTATGGAAATGCTCTGTATGCTGCAGCAGAGGCTGGCCATGAGCCAGTGGTCCAACTCCTCATTGAGAAGGGTGCAGATGTGAATGCACAGGGAGGACATTTTGGAAATGCCCTTCAGGCGGCATCAGTTAATGAGAATGAGTCAATGGTTCAGCTCCTCATCGAGAAGGGTGCGGATGTGAATGCACAGGGAGGGCCCTATGGAAATGCCCTTCAGGCTGCATCATGGAATGGCCATGAGTCAGTGGTTCAGCTCCTCATTGAGAAGGGTGCAGATGTGAATGCACAGGGAGGAGATTTTGGAAATGCCCTTCAGGCGGCATTATTTAATGGGAATGAGTCAGTGGTTCTGTTCCTCATCAAGAAGGGTGCGGATGTGAGTGCACAGGGAGAGGGCTATGGAAATGCCCTTCGGGCGGCATCACAGAATGGCCATGAGTCAGTGGTTCAGCTCCTCATTGAGAAGGGTGCGGATGTGAATGAACAGGGAGGACAATATGGAAATGCCCTTCAGGCTGCATCATGGAATGGCCATGAGTCAGTGGTTCAGCTCTTGATCGAGAAGGGTGCGGATGTGAATGCACAGGGAGGACAATATGGAAATGCCCTTCAGGCTGCATCATGGAATGGCCATGAGTCAGTGGGTGAGCTCCTCATTGAGAAGGGTGTGGATGTGAATGCACAGGGAGAGGGCCATGGAAATGCCCTTCAGGCTGCATCATGTAATGGGAATGAGTCAGTGGTTCAGCTCCTCATCAAGAAGGGTGTGGATGTGAATGCACAGGGAGGGCACTATGGAAATGCCCTTCAGGCTGCATCATGGAATGGCAACAAGTTGGTGGTTCAGCTCCTCGTTGAGAAGGGTGCAGATGTGAATGCACAGGGAGGGTACTATGGAAATTCCCTTCAGGCTGCATCACAGAATGGCCATGAGGCAGTGGTTCAGCTCCTCATTGAGATGGGTGCAGATGTGAATGCACAGGGAAGGCACTTTGGAAATGCCCTTCAGGCTGCATCGGAAGAAGGACATACACCAATAGTTCAGCTCCTTCTCAACAAAGGTGTTGATGTCAACTCCCAGGGAGGACAATATGGACAATATGGAAGTGCCCTTGAAGCCACCTCAGATAATGGACACACTGCCGTGGTTCAACTCCTCATTGACCATGGTGCCGAGGCTAGTGTCCTTCAGTGATACTGGCCTGTTTGCCTGGTTTGGAATTCTAGTCGAGATATGGTCATCGATTTATTTGCAAAATATGTGATACAAATAGTTACCTTTCTGTTTTCCCAACTTTCCTGAATGTCAACCATACCAGTCTATATGTAAAATTGTATTGAGCAAGGAATCCACAATAAGGTAAGCAGAGTTGGCATCCAGACGGATACCTTTTCTACATTTGAATGGTCCTTGAGCCTCCACACACATCTAGCCATATTTCCCGGTATGGTATACTCACGGAAATAATGAACAAAAAAGAAAACATCATGAGAATCCCAGTGTTTCAAATGTTGTCGGCTCACAGATATGTTCATCAATTCTTGACAAAGCAAGGAATGCAGGTGTGCACCCGGCGCTTCTGGGCCTTCCTTCCCGCTGTATTCACTTGCGTAAGTGTATTCAAAAAATTAAACCGCACAAAAAATGGCTGGAGGGAATTGGCAGCCCAGGCTCAAGTCGAACGAACTCTCCCTATTTCCATCGTCGTCCTGTTGTTATGGAGGGTAGATGCACACCCCATGCCTCTGGGACTTCTCTCCTCGATTCAGCTGCCTAGGTAAGTTGGGAAATTAAACTGCTCGAAACAGATCTTGGCAGAGGTTGAATGGCCCAGGCTCGAGTCAAATGAGCACCGTCTGCTTGATCACCTGTTTTCCATTTCAAGAACAGCGGATGCTCGCTGTGTGCCTCTGGCCCTTCCTTGCTGTAGAGTCAATGTGATTAAATTCTGCTAGTTGAATCACTCATGCAAGTGTGAACGAAAAAGCTACAACAATAAGAAGGGCCCAGGCTCGAGTCGAACGAACTCCTATTTCAATCATCACCATGTCGACCACAAAGAGCGCAGGTGTGCACTGTGTGCCTCTTGGCTTCCCTCCCTCAGCAATGCGTGAGCGCGGATACGAAAACAATGGGTGAATATCGAACAGCCTAGGCTCGAGTCGAAAATAATATAATACAAGCTTGGATCAGGGTGTAATACTCAACTTTCCTCCCCATGCACCCGCGCACCAGGATGATGGGTGATGGAAATCGTAGCAGGGCAGCAATTTCCATTATCACGATGAAGGGGGGGGGGGGGTTATTATACTCGCGTGGTCCAAATGTCTGAACAACGAGTCTACCGAATACAAACATGTAGCAATGCCAGGGTGGTTATCCTTACATATAACTACAAGATGCAAACGGAGCACACACCATTCCAGGGGGTCGATCAAACGAGACGCTGACTTACTGTGAACTGGCCGGCCCTTAAAGGCAGGACCTCCGGCTAAAAGCTGTGCACCAGTTCGGAGTTCTCTCCTCCCCAGCATAAATCCCTGGAGTCCACCAGTCACTGCAAGCTGTCGAATGTCTTTCCCTTTGCAGAATGCATGCACGGGACAACCACAAATTAGCGTGTTCAACTTCCGAGGAAGGTCCACAGCTAAGCGAGTCAGCATGAACATGACTGAGTCAAGACAATGCCGTAGGCTCGTTCACGAGAAGCATAGGGCTGGCGTCAAAGATTTTGAGGATATCATAAGCCAGCTTTCCCAGGAGTGGCTGTCGTCCGTTCCGTCCAGATTAATCGGAGCCTGTCTCAACAGGACGGCCGATTAATCCAAGCCAGATTATTACTATGTACTGTTATCCATTATACACTACTTTTTTTTCTTTCTGAAATCTCCGTTTACAGTAATCCCGCTCAATGGTGCCAAGAAATAATCGTGCGCTCAGGAAAGAAGTATGCGCTTGCCGGATTAATCGAGCTCCCCGATTAATCCCGCCGCCCGTTACACATGTAATAGACGGGCGAGAGAAACCGAAAGAAGTGCAGACGAGCATGCGTAGGGACTCACCCAAAATTAGACTTGAGCATTTAAACCCGATTAATCTGGCCGCCCGGTTAATCTAGCCGCCTGCCACTTAAGCCAGAGGCACGAATAATCCGGCGGCCATATTCAACGGCGCTGCCGCTTCGCCTGTGCTGACTCTGTAGACATATGTGTCTCCATTAGCACGAGACGTGGCTCTTTTGGATGAAGTACGGTAACTCACCGGCAGGTCACTTTAACACCAACCGCGGCCGGCCTGGGGGGCATCCGAAGTTAGAATGAGGATGATAGTCGAATCCATTCAGCAACGTCAGAAAATGATAGGAGCTGGAGGACGAACTGTCACGAACGGCTTTGCCACCAAATCCTGGGATCCATGGTGACGTCGTAGCAAAAATGAGAGGAGGGGGCCGCCGTGGGGCTTGTGGAAAAACCCAAATAGGACTCCTACACCAATGCGACTTTCAGATCTGTGTGTCCTATGCGCAGGAGAGAGTCTGGCCGGGCGTCATGATGGTGGTGGAAGAGGAGAAAGACAAGGTGGCACAGATCACGGGACTCGGTTCCCTTTGTTCGACTTTGGTTCAACTCTTTGTCTTTGAAATTGTCTTTCTGCTCCCACCACGTTGACTCCCACCCCGCTGGTAACTCGAATATACTGAGCTGCTGTTCGCATTCCACAAAGAGTCAAGCTTTCCGTCCACCACTGGGCCCTTCAGTCGCTCTTACCTCACTGGCGCGTCCGCCTCGGAATCATCTTCGACTTGGTGGCACTGCCGCTATACCGGCATCAGCACTTCAGACTTCAGTTCCATACAGTGCTGCTGATTTCAGAAGGGCGACATCGACTGAATTCTCATCGCATACTTCCCGTTTTCGAGGGTGCATCTAACACAATTTATAAATGTGATCACTGCCGATGAGTTTCTTTTGCTTTTTCCGAAGTAATGCAGTCCCGGTGCTGATACCTTAGACACACCACACATTCAATTCGCAAATTAGCTTCGGGGGCACTGATCATGCGCGCAGCGTACCCGGATTTGATTTCACGTTGGATTAATCTAGAGCCAGATTAATCTAGAGGCCGGTTTAATCTTGGACTTCTCGTGGAACGCGATTCAGTCAGATTAATTTGAGGAGCGGCAAAACTTCATATTTTGTAGCAAATGAATAGCAGTGTTCTGTAGTGTAATAATCTGGATCCGATTAATCGGGCGTCCTGTTGTGACGGGCCCCGATTAAACCAGACGGAACGGGTTTCATGGAGTGGTGTGACTTCTCTTTGAGCCAAGACCTTTGAATGTCTGCAGTGCATCAGGAAACTGGTTCACAACGCCTGGAATCAACTTCTCAACACACTCTAGAAATGTTGCACGAATGGGCACCAGTTCAGGGTTCTGGCAGACAAACATAGCGGGCGCGGGATCCTCGATATAGGCATAACAAAACCGGCAGAGTCTCCACTGTTGTGGAACAATCTTCTCACTTCAGGCTACCTCAAACCAGACCTCATTAGGCTCATCTTGGTCAATGAGTGATGGGACCTAAGGGTCTCCAATATGTGGGTGCATACCACCTGTATGGGTGCGCCCAGGGTGGTGGGTGCATCCAACCTAGTCCTACCATGGGTCCACCCACATGTCACGTCACGACACATTTGGGCGCACCCAGTACGCTCTGCTGCCCAGCTCGTTTTTGGGATTCTGGGGCCTCCGCAGGGCCCAAATCGTGGCCCATGCTGGGCTAGACTGTAGCCAGGCATCCTACCGTCTGTAGACGGCTATACAGCTGCTAGGGTGCACTGTCGAGTGCTTCAGCAGCCAGCAGAACACCTTGGGCTCAGCTCGTTTTGGGGATTCTCGGGCCTGCACAGGGCCCAAATCGTGGCCCTTGCTGGGCTATACTGTAGCCAGTCATCCTACCTGTCTGTAGATGGTTATACAGCAGCCAGTAAAACAGCACAGGCTGTCGTCTATGCATATCCTTGGCTTACCTTGCCTTCCACCCATGCGTGCATATCCTCGCCTCAGCCCATTCTCCATCCATACCATTGCCTTCCACCCATGCCTGCATATCCTCGCCTCAGCCCATGCTCTCTGCATACCGTTGCCTTCCACCCATGCATGCATATCCTCTATCCTCACCTCTGCCCATGCTCTATGCATACCATTGCCTTCCACCCATGCGTGCATATCCTCGCCTCATATCCTCGCCTCAGCCCACGCTCTATGCATACCATTGCCTTCCGCTCATGCATGTGTATCCTCGCCTCTGCCCATGCTCTCTGCATACTGTTGCCTTCCGCTCATGCATGCGTATCCTCGCCTCAGACCTTCCACCCACGCGTGCATATCCCCGCCTCAGCCCATGCTCCATGCAAGCGTATCCTCACCTCAGCCCATTCTCTATGCATACCGTTGCCTTCCGCCCATGCATGCGTATCCTTGCCTCAGCCCATTCTCTATACATACTGTTGCCTTCTGCCCATGCGTGCGTATCCTCGCCCCAGCCTATGCCTGCATATCCTCGCCTCTGCCCATGCTCTATGCATACTGTTGCCTTCCACCCATGCGTGCGTATCCTTGCCATGCAAACAGTGAGTGAATGAGCTACTAGCACACCATCTATGCATATCCATGCCTTGATTGTTGCTCGATTGACAGCTGCATGGATGCACCCATCTGTGCAGGGAGAGGTCATGTGGATGCATCCATCCGATAGATGTTGGGTGTGCCCATTCAGTGGTGGGCTCAACCACATATCATTTTTGAATGCTACGTGGATGCACCCATTATGTATTTTAAACCGACATGGATGCATCCATTAGCGTAGGTCATGGGTACATCCACTATGCGTTGGGTGTGCCCATATTGGATTTATTTCTATGTGGATGCACCCATTGTGTATTTAAAAAATGACATGGATGCACCCATCAGCGTAGGTCATGGGTACATCCACTATGCCTTGGGTGTGCCCATATTTTATTTCTTTTAGTCGTTGGGTGCATCCATGTATGGGTACAGAGACCATGGTTGCATCCAGTCGGTGTGGGTATGCCCATAGATG